>CBMN010002478.1:0-15427 GCA_000582825.1 Hordeum pubiflorum | reverse complement strand
TTTTTTTTTTTTTTTTGCGGGGAGCCACCGTTAACTATTGTGCTCCCAAAGTTCTTTCTCGTCATTTTCTTGCTTCTCTTCCTTTTTTTTTCTCATTTTTCAAACGGTTTTGTTCAGTTTTTATTTTCGTTTTCTTTTTCATGTTCCTTTTTATTTCCCTTTTTCTTTTGCAATGTGCTTTTCTTTTCAATTTTTCAGTTTCCTTTCTTTTCAAAAAAATCAATGAACTTTTTTTAATATTGATGAAATATTTTTCAGATTCAATGAACTTTTTTAAAAAATTGATGGACTTTTTTTCTAAGTCGATGAACCCTTTTCAAAATGAATGTATTTTTTTCAAATTCGATGAACTTCAAAAAAACAATTGATGGAATTTTTACAAAACTATTACAAAATTGATGACCCTTTTTTTTAATTCGTTATTTGTTTTCAAATCCTTGAATTTTTTTTCAAACTAGCGCACAGAGCGCTGACAAGGCACTCCGTGGTACAAGGAGTAGCGTCATACAAACCGGCGCACACACCCCTCCGTCCTAGGTCTGGCCCATTTTTCAGTTCATTTTTTAACCTTCAAAAAATAGGTGCATGAAATAGGATTCAAACTGTGGATCTCTTGGATTAGTTCCACCCACTATAACCAACTAGGACAGCTAATTTGTTGTGTCTAATTACTTCTTTTATTTTTTTTATTGTGCATCTTCTGAGTCTGGCTTTCTTTTTAATTTTTGTTTTTTGCTTTTGTTTGCTTTTATTTGTTTTCTATTTTTCTTTCTTTGTTCTTATTTTTCATTTTCTTAAATTCGTGTTTTTTCAAATCTATGAACTTATTTTAAGGATGACAAGAAACAACAGGCTCTCAGACGGAGCCTTCTGGCCTACCGGACACCCTTTGTCGAACATGGTCTAGTTTTGGACATCTTTCAAATGACCCCAACTTTTGCAGGAAGGTGGACATTGCCCATGGTAGGCATCATTGCCAGGTTTGAACGATTTCTAACACATGCAAGTTGCAACACATCCGATCATTCATCGGTCTTTTTCATTCGGAAAACTCTAGAAAATGCAAGATTTGTTGAAAATCCGAACAACTTAGCATGGTGCCATGAATTGATCATACAAGGCCATAAAAAAATGGGACCATTTTAAGGATGTCAAGAAACAGCGTGCTTTCAGACGAAGCATTCTAGCCAATCGAACATCTTTCATTGAACATGGTCTAGTTTTGACAATCTTGAAATGATACCAAGTTTTTCAAGCTGGTGGGCATGGACATGGTAGGCACCCATGTTAGGTTTGAATGATTCCTGACATCGTATGCAAGTTGCGACATGTCCAACCATTTATCGACTTTTTTGGCAGAGGAAACTCTAGAAAATGTGTGAAAAAACAAAACAACTTGGCATGGTACCTTTAGTTGGTCATACAAGGTCATATAAAAAAATGGGCCATTTCGTGGATGTCGAAAGACAACGTGCACTCAGGCGGAGCTTTCTAGCCTACCCGAACACCCTCCGTTGAACATGGTCTATTTTTCGATATCCTTTAAATGACCCCAATTTTTTCACGCGGGTGGGCATGCACATGGTAGGCATGTATGTCAGGTTTGAATGATTTCGGACACTGTATGCAAGTTACCACATGTCTGGGCATTTATTGCCTTTTTTACGGAGAAAACTATAGAAATGCAAAATTAATTGAAAACCTAAACAACTTGGCATGTTATCTTGAATTGGTCATAGAAGGCCATGGGAAAAAACTAAACGATGTCGAGAAACAACATGCTCTCAGACGGAGCCTTCTGACATACCCAGACACCCTATGTTGAACATGGTCTATCTTTAGATACGCTTGAAATGAACCAAATTTTGCACGCAGGTGGGCATGCCCATGGTAGGAATCTGTGCCAAGTTTGAGCGATTTTAAACACCGTATGCAAGTTGGGACACGTCCGGTAATTTATCGCCCTTTTTTGACCGAAAAAACTCCAGAAAATGTAAAATTTGTAGATGACCAGAAAAACCTTGACATGGTGCCTTGAATTTTTCATGCAAGCCAATCAAAAAATTAGGTCATTTGACGGATGTTGAGAAAAAACGTGCTCTCAAACGTAGCCTTACATATCTGGACACCCTACTTTGTACATGGTGATTTTTTCTACACTAATAAAAAAATGTTCGAGCAAATTAAAAAAATGGTTTCTAAGTTTTGTTCGTTTTTTTTTTTTGAAATCTTTTGAAATTCCAAATTTGTTAGTGTTTTTCATAAAATGTAAAAAAGTAAAAAATGTTCGTGTTTAAAATGTTGTTTGCTCTTTTTAAAAATGTTCGTGTGCTGACATTGTGAGCAATTTGAAAAAACAGAAACATTGTTAGGAATTCAAAAAATGTTCGCGTTTTGAAAAATGTTTGTAGTTTCAGAAAATGTCCGTGTTTTCAGTTTGTTCCTGTTTTCAGAAAATGTTCGTATTTTGAAAAAATTGTTTGTAGTTTCCAAAAATGTTCTCGTTTTCAATTTTGCGCCTATTTGTTTTTTATGTTTGAGATTCTGAAACATTGTTCACAAAAGGTTTCAGTTTTTAAAAATATGTTCACAAATTTTGAAAATGGTCGGGTTTCAAAAATATTTACTTTGTCAAACAGAAATTCACATACAGAATTTCAATTATTTTTTTATGTTTTTGCATTAGTTTTTTTTTTAGTAACATGTTTTTGGACTAGTGATGTTATGCACTCGTTTTAGTATGCAGTACGAGGCAGCCAGCCGAAGTGGCTACCAACGAGAGCCATTGTTTCCCTGGTCGTGAGTTCGATACGGCAGCGATGGTGGAGAGGTGGGCGCGGGGTTGGGGTCGGCCATTGCCAGCATCACCTTCCTGTGTCACTACATTGCATTGTAGTATAGACAACTCCATCAAGAATACCTCATCAGTTTCAAGAAGAACAACAGAGATATTTCATAGCTTATTTCACTAGAAGCAAACAAATCCGATATTTGATTACCTTGTAGGTTAATCAATACAGTTTTGCTAAGTCTTAGTTGATTGAGACTTTGTTATGTGTCAGTCGATACTATCTTCCTTTGATTTTGCATTAAGATTCGTATAAAAATATATTTTAAGTTTTCTTTTTTCTTCTTACATACTATATTACTTGACTGAGACTAAATCTCAATCGACTGAAACCTAGCCACACCCTAATCAATAATGCACGCGCCTCAGAGACCAAAGAAAACATGAAACGAGCTTAGAATGTGCTAGTTGGCACCTAGGCGCGTGCCAGGATCCCCTCGAATGTGATCCCCGGCCCGAACACCAGTATGAGCCCCCACTCGCACTCATGTTTTCCCTCCGGCTCCGGCGCTGGTGCCTCCATCGTCTGCCTGCTCTCCTCCACCATGTTCTCCAGCACGTACACGATGGTGTTGCTACTCGCGTTCCCAAAGTCCCAGAGCGCGCTCCGGCTCATACTCAAAGTTGACACTTAGTGCCAATAGCAAACATCATCTGTTTTTTCCTTGTTCTAAAATTACCATTGATTTTCTTTTTTCTCATCCTCTTCCTCCTATCCTGCTCAATCGGTTGTCTTCCACCCTCTAACCGGAGATCTTACCGTCGCCACCTCCTCCTGCCACCCTCTAACCGGAGACACGAGTTTCTTCTCCGGCCCCGGTGTCTCGCCCCAAACCTTAACCTCTTCACCACAACCTAAAACCTCCAGTACTCTCGCCTATACCTTTGCCGCCTTAGCCTCGGGCCATATACTCGACGTTGTCGTCGCTCGCAACTCCATGTCATCGCTATCTCTGCCTCGATGCTCACCACCGAGTAACTATTGGTTGAGGTTGACTGCCTATTAAAAAGGGGAAAAGGATAGTTGCATGCTGTCTGGCAAATAAATGCGAAGATAAATATTGGGATCGACTAATGGTAAGTTCCCCTAAATAAATTCGGTCAGTCCATTTTCTGGACGGCCTCGCTTCTTTCTTCTTCCTTCGACCGCCATTCCTCCTCCGACGCGATGACACGCCTTGCTGACGCGATGACACGTGTCAAAAACGCTCTTATATTATGGGACGGAAGGAGTACATTACATGGTGTCACTGTCATGCATCCTCAGCAGTCACCAAACACACCATGTCGTCACCCATGCTTCGTCTTGCCTACCTCATCTCTGCTCAATCAGTCTCAAAGCTAGTGTACTATACTCGGCTGTCAGTCTCGGTGCTCAATTCAGCATTTGCCACCCCATTAAGTAATTTCATTTCCTTGGACTGTTGTCGATGCACGTGCTTCTTCTCACCTCCGACACCTCTCCCTCACCTGCTCCGACGCCGACGCCTCACCTGCTCCGACGCCGACGCCGACGCCGACGCCGACGAAGACGAAGACGAATCTGCACCATTATATATGCAACACCAAGACAAGATTGCCCCAAGACACCAAGACGCACGGCATCAAGACGCAACAACAAGAGGAGGTCCAGCTGCAGCAATGGCGGCAATGATGGTGGAGACGTGGGCGGGGTTCGGGTCGGCGATGGCAACCGTCATCTTCCTCTGGTCCGTGGTGCAGAACTACGTGCCCCCCACCTTCCGCCTCTACCTCACCGCCTCGGCCGCCAAGGTCGCCGCCTGCTTCAATCCCTATCTCCAGATCACCATCTCCGAGTACGGCGCCGAGCGCTTCCAGCGCAGCGACTTCTTCCTCGCCATCGAGGCCTACCTTAGCGATGCCTGCGCCCGCCGCGCGAGGAAGCTCAAGGCCGAGCTCGGCAAGGACAGCAAGAACCTCCGGGTCACCGTCGACGACCACGAGGAGGTCACCGATGACTTCTCCGGCACGACAATCTGGTGGTACGCCTCTAAGAGTCAGTCCAAGGCCCAAGTCATCAGTTTATACCCCGGCCAGGAAGAGCGGCGCTTCTACCGGGTCGTCTTCCACAGGAGGCATCGTGACCTCGTCGTCGACTCCTACCTCCCCTTCGTCCTAGGCGAGGGACGCGCCGTCACCGTCAAGAACCGCCAGCGCCGCCTCTTTACCAACAACGCCAGCAGCAGTTGGAGCCCCTACCGTGCCAAGAGCGTCTGGAGCCACGTCCCCTTCGAGCATCCCGCCACCTTTGACACGCTCGCCATGCACCCCGATGAGAAGGAGGCCGTCGTCGACGACCTCATGGCGTTCCAGGAGAGCAAGGACTACTATGCCAAGGTCGGCAAGGCATGGAAGCGCGGGTACCTCCTTTACGGACCACCCGGCACCGGCAAGTCCACCATGATTGCTGCCATGGCCAACTTCCTCGACTACGACGTCTACGATCTCGAGCTCACAGCTGTCAAGAATAACACCGAGCTGCGGAAGCTCTTCATCGAGACCACAGGTAAGTCCATCATCGTCATAGAGGACATCGACTGCTCCGTCGACCTCACCGGAAAACGCCGCAAAGACAAGAAGGCCTCTGGCGACAAGGACTCCGACGGTGATGACAAGCCCAAGCTACCGATGGATCCAGAGCAGGACGACGCCACCAAGGTGACCCTCTCGGGCCTCCTCAACTTCATCGACGGACTATGGTCTGCTTGCGGGGGTGAGCGGATCATCATCTTCACCACCAACCACAAGGAGAAGCTCGATCCGGCGCTGATCCGGCGAGGAAGGATGGACAAGCACATCGAGATGTCCTACTGCCGCTTCGAGGGCTTCAAGGTGCTCGCCAAGAACTACCTAGATGTCATCGACCACGAGCTCTTTGGGGAAATTCAGCAGCTGCTCGAGGAGACCGACATGTCGCCCGCCGACGTTGCAGAGAACCTGATGCCTATGTCCAAGAAGAAAAAGAGGGACCCTGATTTGTGTTTGTTGGGCCTCGTTAAGGCGCTCAAGCAGGCCAAGGAAGACACGGCGGCAGCCAAGGCAAAGGAGGAAGAAGAGGCCAAGGAGGCTGAAGCAAAGAAAGTCAAGGAGAAAGAGGAGGCGGAGGTGAAGAAAGCCAAGGAGGAAAACAAAGGGAAGGACAAAGCACCGGAGGAAGCCAATGGAGACATCAAGGAAGGTGACAAGTGAAGTGAAATCAAGAAACAAAGCCAAGGAAAAAAAGAATGAGCTTGTGCCCCCTTACAGAAGAAAAATCCAGTGTTTGTTCATAGAAAATATAAACCTCTCAACTGAAATAATATGTGTTGCATCTCTCATTTGTAATATGTACCCCCTTGCCTATATACGCCCTCTATTTGAACTACCAAAACGTCGTCATATATTTAGGAGCGGAGGGAGTATATAATTGTTTGATCTCTCATTTGTAATATTTCCGGTAAAACCATACAAAATGCTAACAAGACCCATTCGCTTTACCTACACCAAAATGCTAACAAGACTCATTTGTAATATTTCCTGTGGTCCATGGTGCAGAACCACGTCCCGGTCACCCTCCGCCTCTACCTCGCCACCTGGGCCGCCAAGCTCGCCGCCTGCTTCAGCCCCTACCTCCAGATCACCATCTTGGAGAACAGCGCCGGGCGCTTTCAGCAGAGCGAGTTCTTCTATGCCGTCGAGGCCTACCTCAGCGACGCGTGCGCCCGCCGCGCCCGCAGGCTCAAGGCTGAGCTCGGCAGCGACAGCAGTAACCTCCAGGTCTCCGTCGATGACCACGAGGAGGTCACCGATGAGTTCTCTGGCGCGACGCTCTGGTGGTATGCCTCCCAGAAGCATTCCAAGGGGAATGTAATCAGCTTCTACCCCGGTGAGGATGAGAGACGCTTCTACCAGGTTGTCTTCCATAGGCGCCACCGCGATCTCGTCGTCGACTCCTACCTGCCATCCGTACTCGCCGAGGGACGTGCCGTCATCGTCAAGAATCGCCAGCGCCGCCTCTTCACCAACTGTGGAGGTAGACGGAGGCGCTACCTTCGCAATAGCGTCTGGGACTATGTTAAGTTTGAACATCCGGCCACGTTCGACACGCTCGCCATCGACACCGACCAGAAGGAGGCCATCATCGACGACCTCGTTGCGTTCAAGGATGGGAAGGAGTACTACACAAAGGTCGGCAAGGCATGGAAGCGGGGGTACCTGTTGTATGGCCCGCCCGGCACCGGCAAGTCCACCATGATCGCTGCCATGGCTAATTTCCTTGATTACGATGTCTATGACCTCGAGCTTACGTCAGTCAAGGACAATACCGAGCTGCGAAAGCTCTTCATCGAGATGACAGGCAAGTCCATCATCGTCATCGAGGACATCGACTGCTCCATCGACCTCACTGGTAAGCGCCGCAAGGGCAAGAAGGCCTCTAGCAACAAGGACTCTGACAATGAATATGAACATGACCCGACGGAGCCACAGAAGGACGATGACAGCAAGGTGACGCTCTCGGGCCTGCTCAACTTCATCGATGGGCTATGGTCAGCAAGCGGCGGTGAGCGGATCATCATCTTCACCACCAACCACAAGGAGAAGCTGGACCCCGCGCTGGTACGGCGGGGCAGGATGGACAAGCACATTGAGATGTCCTACTGCCGCTTTGAGGGTTTCAAGGTGCTTGCCAAGAACTATCTAGACATCATCGAGCACAAGCTGTTTGGCGAGATCCGAGGGCTACTTGAGGAGACTGACATGTCCCCCGCCGATGTGGCAGAGAACCTGATGCCCATGTCAAAGAAGAAAAAGAAGGACCCCGACATGTGCTTGGCAGGCCTTATCGAGGCCCTCAAGCAAGCCAAGGAGGACGCGATAGCGGCAACGGCAAAGGCGAAGGAGGAAGAAGAGGCAGAAGCGAAGAAAGCCAAGGCGAAAGAGGAGCCGAAGGAAGACAAATGAAAGGAAGAAAACATGACAGGAAGCCAGGTAGCCAACCAAGACATCAAACAAGTTTGCTTTGTTCACTAGTGCTCACTTACAACAACAAAAAGGATATATAGGGTTTGTTCAAATAAATTATGTATCACTCAGCTGGAATAAAATGGTTTTGCTTTCTCTTCTCAATGGTTAATTCACACAGGAAGTTACCTTTATAAAGTTGCTATATCTGATACTACAATGCATAATTCTAACATGGTACTGTTGCAAGTACAGTGAACATTTTCCTCATTTCTCTACAAAAGACAGCATTCTGGCTAACCTGCCTATAGAGCTTGCTCGTCCCGACGAACAATACGAGCAGTACAATGCACGCCATGATCATGAAGGAGAGTGTGAAGCCAAGGAGAAAAGCGAATGGAGGCACAAAACAAAATATGTATCTCTCAACAAGATTTTTTTTTTTTTGACGGAACCTTGTCAGAGGGCGCGGAGCTCCCGCATTGCATTAAGAAGAAGAGAGTTGGTCTGGTTAATAAGGAAAACCAGATCCAAAAACCATACATGGCATCGGTTAATTAAGAGAAACCGACGAAGACCACACACACTGGACTAGCACTCAAGGGACGTCGTCGTCCGAGCCAGATACAAGGGTGCCGAGGCCCAAGACCATCGTCAACACAACATACCCGATCAAGACAACCTCTGCAACCTCAAGAACATGCCTGCAACTAGATGTGCACTCGCACCTAACCTTTAGAAAAATGGGATCAACCATTGACATCCACGAATGCACGGTTTCTTGTACATCCTTAGATAAGAGTTCATCTTCTCAACAAAAATAATAATGATGATAATTCCTATGTAGACCATGGAATAGTACTACAATATGAAATGACAACCTCTCACTCCCCTGTCTCAAACGTACTGGGCAAAGGTAATCCTCAGGTTTTTTCCATGCGTGCATGGACTGTAGATTCTTCTCAGCTACGACAGCTCCTCCTCACCTGCTCCGACGACAATGAAGAAGAATCTTCTCCATGCTCCGACGACGACAAAGAAGACCACAAATCTTCTCCAATGACGACAGACAAAGTCACCACACAACTCTCATCCCGCGGGGTAGGATAGACAAGCACATTGATATGTCGTACTGCCGCCTCAAGGGCTTCAAGTTACTTGCCAAGAACTACCTAGACATCATCAAGCATGTGTTGTTCGGCAAGATCCGGCAGCTGCTCGAAGAGACCGGCATGTCATTAGCCGACGTGGCAGAGAACCTGATGCCCATGTCGAAGAAGAAAAAGGACCCCAACATGTGCTCAGCAGGCCTCACCGAGGCGCTCAAACAGGCCAAGAAAGATGTAGTTGCGGCTTCAACAGCGGGAAAGGCGAACGAGGAAGAGGAGGCAGAAGCAAAGAAACCCAAGGAGAAAGAGGAAGCAGACACGAAGAAAGACAAATGAAAGGATAAAACATCGGAGGAAGCCACCCATGAGTAGAGTGAGCTTTGTTCACTAGTGCTCCCTTCCAAAAACAAGATGTAGTGTTTGCTCAAATAAAATAGAGTGAATTCCATATTTTATCACCTAGTTATGCATTTGTGACACTAATTGCCCCTTCGAGTGGAAATTTGTCAAGTACACCCCTTTTAGAAGTTTTGGACACTCATTTTCTGATGTGTGTCCATTGGGCAAGGTGTGAGGTGCGTCCGGGGTCCAAAAATATCTGAAGGACGACGAGGAATGGGATAGATGGAAAATAGAAGTCTGCACATGATCGTCAATGATGCACTCCTTTCTTGACATATTTTTTTTTACGAACCACTGACGCAACATGTCGATCCTAAACAAGCAAAATGCAAAACTAGGGTAAGACCGTGTTAAAGGTCTTTAAAATCTGATATTTTGATAGAATTTCCATTAAACGGGGTAATATGTGTCACAAATGTACAACTACAGGGTAAAAAGTGAAATTCACTCAATAAAATCTGTATCGCTAAAAAAAATTCCGATAAAAATGTGTCACTCAGCTCAAATAAAATAATATTGATTTCTTTTCTCATTTGCTTATTCACACAGGGAAGTGACTATTGTAATGTTACCATATAGAGATGGTACTATAATACTCCTCTATAAAGAAATATATAAGATCGTTTAGATCACTAACGATCTTATATTTCTTTACAGAGGGAGTAAATGCTAACATGATTTGTAAGAACAGAATGAAAACTGCGCGCCATTTGCATATATATACATTTCCTCATTTCTCTACAGAAGACAGCAATCTCGCGTATATACCTATAGAACTTGCTCGTTACGGCGAACAATACGAGCGGTACAACGCAAGCCATGATCATGAAGGAGAGCACAAAGCCAAGGAAAAAGGCATAATATTCCTGTGTATGGACCATGGAATGGTGCTACAATACGAAATGCTAACATGACCCTTTGGCTACACCCAACCTCTCACTCCCCCGTCTCAAACGTACTGGGCAAAGGGAATCCACAGGTTTTTTCCATGCGTGCATGGACAGTAGATTCTTCTGAGCTCCGACAGCTCCTCGTCACCTGCTCCGACGACGGCAAAGAAGAACACAGATCTTTTCCGATGACGACAAAGACAAAGTCGAGCCTGCTCCGACGACGACGACAAAAACGAAGACGGAGACGAAGACTCAGGTCAACCTAAGTAAATCACCCACAACTCTCCAGCATTATATATACAGATATGCAGGCGATTCCAGTGCAGATCAAGCTATAGCATTCCATCAAGAAAGCCTCAACACACAACATCAAGAGGTCCAGCAATGGCGGCGATGGTGGAGTGGTTGCCATGGTTTGGATCGGCGATGGCAAGCGCCATCTTCTTATGGTCCATGGTGCAGAACCACGTCCCGGACACCCTCCGCCTCTACCTCACCACCCGGGCAGCCAAGCTCGCCGCCTGCTTCAACCCTTACCTCGAGATCACCATCTCCGAGTACGGTGCCAAGCGGTTCCAGCGTAGCGAATTCTTCCTCGCTGTTGAGGCCTACCTGAGCGATGCATGTGCTCGCCATGCACGGAGGCTCAAGGCCGAGCTCGGCAAGGACAGCAAGAACCTCCAAATCGCCGTCGATGATCACGAGGAGGTCACTGACGACTTCTCCGGCACCAGGCTCTGGTGGTATGCTTCCAAGCAGCAATCCAAGGCCAACGTCATCAGCATATACCCTGGCCGGGATGAGAAGCGCTTCTACCGGGTCGTCTTTCACAGGCGACACCGTGAACTCGTTGTCAGCTCCTACCTACCATTCGTCCTTAGCAAGGGTCGTGCCGTCACCGTCAACAACCGCCAGCGCCGCCTCTTCACCAACAACGCCGGCGGTAGCTGGAACCCTTACCGGGCCAAGAGCGTCTGGAGCCACATCGCATTCGAGCACCCAGCGACGTTCGACACACTTGCCATGGACCCCGATCAGAAGGATGCCGTCATCAACGACCTCATGGCCTTCCAGGAGGGCAAGGAGTACTATGCGAAAGTCGGCAAGGCATGGAAGCGTGGGTACCTCCTATACGGTCCTCCTGGCACGGGCAAGTCCACTATGATCGCCGCCATGGCCAATTTCCTCGACTACGACGTCTATGACCTCGAACTCACGGCCGTCAAGAACAACACCGAGCTGCGGAAGCTCTTCATCGAAACAACAGGCAAATCCATCATCGTCATAGAAGACATCGACTGCTCCGCCGACCTCACCGGAAAACGCCGCAAGGACAAGAAGGCCTCTGGCGATAAGGATTCTGATGACGACGACAAACCCAAGCTACCAATGGAGCCAGAGAAGGATGATGACACCAAAGTGACGCTTTCTGGCCTGCTCAACTTCATCGACGGGCTGTGGTCGGCCTGCGGCGGTGAGCGGATTATCATCTTTACGACCAATCACAAGGAGAAGCTGGACCCCGCACTGATCCGGCGGGGCAGGATGGACAAGCACATCGAGATGTCCTACTGTCGCTTTGAGGGCTTCAAGGTGCTCGCCAAGAACTACATGGATGTCGTCGAGCACAGGCTGTTTAGCGAGATCCAACAGCTGCTCGAGGAGACAGACATGTCGCCTGCTGATGTGGCGGAGAACCTGATGCCCATGTCCAAGAAGAAAAGGAGGGACCCTGACGTGTGCTTGGCAGGACTCATCGAGGCGCTCAAGCAGGCCAAGGAGGACGCAGGAGCGGCAAAGGCGAAGGAGGAAGAGGAGGCCAAGGAGGCTGAAGCAAAGAAAGCCAAGGAGATAAAGAAGCAAGAGGCGAAGAAAGACGAAGGGAAGGACAAAACATCGGAGGAAGCCAATGGAGACATCAAGCAAGGTGACGAGTAGAGTTACAGGTGCAGAGTGAGCTTGTGCACTAATGCTCCCTTCCAGACACAAACAGATGGAGTGTTTGTTCAAATAAAATATGTACCACTCAACTGAAATAAAATAATTAAAAAAATATTACTGCTTTCTCTTCTCCAGGTAATATGCTACAATACCAAATAAATAAAGGAGGCTATCATAATGTTGCTGTATATTATGCTACAATACCAAATGCTAACATGCTATTGCTGTAAGAACACAACTCCTATAAAGTATGTATCACTCAGCTTTTTTTCCGATAAAGATGTGTCACTCAACTGAAATAAAATGATATTGGTTTCTTTTCTCATTTGCTTATTCACACAGGAAGTGACCACTGTATTGTTACTATATAGAGAGTGACACAATACCAAATGCTAACTGATATTTTTGCGAGAACGCAAGGAAAACTGAGAGTCGTTTGCATATATACATTTCCTCATTTATCTACAAAAGAGAGCAGTCTGGCGTATATAACCCGCCTATAAAAGTTCCTTGTTCTGATGAACAATACAAATGCTACGGCAGACCCGAAGACGCAGACACATGCCATGATCATGAAGGAGAGTGCGAAGCAGTGCTTACCGGCGCATGCAAGCTCACCTTGCAGCGACTCCTTGTCATAAATGAACCCGACCACACGCACCGAGAGGATGTAAGAGCCAACGGGGCTCGCAACGGCCACCGTGTTGAAGATGGTGCCGAAATGGTTCAGCCCGAAGATCTCTGACGTTATGCTCGGCATCAAAGCCCACTGAGACCCGTAGCACAGGCCGACGAGGACCGAACCAATGTAGAGGGATGCATGGAAACCAGAGGAGATGATGGCGTGGCCTATGCCCATGATGAGAAGCGTCACGGCTATGAAGAAAGGCCTGCCGACTCCTCGTGACCGGAGGAAATGATCAGAGACGTAGCCTGCGCCGAACCTCCCTGAGAAGTTCCAAATGCTCCATAGCGACACCAGAGTGCTGGTCTCTCTGCTGGTGTAGCCAAGGGAGCCCCCGATCTGGCTGATGTTGTTCACCGTTGCCAGCCCCGATCCCATCCCGCAGGCCATCGCGAGGAAGAGCAGCCAGAAGTCGAATTTACACATGGCCTGCACTACATTCAGGTTTTCTTTGTCCGATGACATGTCCTGATTATAAGATCCCACACGCATGGTGCTAGAGCTGGCGTTCTCCGAATCCTGCTGCGTAGTCTCCTCATGAAGAAGTAAACCAGTTCGTTCTTCCGAAGTTGGTTCTTCTCGCTGCTTTGATTCCGTCCTTTGAGCCCTTACAACAATAGCCACTGGAGACATGATCAGCATCAGGAGTATCGCGAAGCAAACGCTCTGCCCGGCTGAACTTATCACGAATACTTGGTCGCAGATTATGACAACCATCAGGTACCCAGCGACAGTAACGGCCATGATAGAGAAAGCGTCGAGGAACTTCTTGGTGTACCGCTGATGAGCGCTGTGGACGTCGACAAAGTACATGAGCAGCAACGCGATGGCCGTGGGTAATATTGCCAGCATAAGTATGAAACTGCCAGGATCGATACGGAGAGTGCGCTGTACTTGGACCAGTATTGCTCCGCTCAAGCCTAGAAACCCCTGTTTGGAAATTAAACAGATGAATCAATGTCATCGAAAGGAGTAGGACACATCACTACTTGTGTAAGAAGACAAATACTAAGTAGTTTGCTTTGTTGTTGAGAAACAGAGTGCAGGTTGGGGTTATCGAGCAAATTAACTGTGAAAGTTCGGGCAATTAAGACAAGATGATAGCTCCACCCACACCCAGTGTGCTAGGTAAAGGACTGAGGCCAGCGAAAGAATGCTGCATTATTGCCTCTCTGATGTCTCTGGACCAGGAAAAATTATTATTAACAGTTACTATACCTACACAATTGTGCTTTTGTAGAACCAGTGATGCTTTGCTGCCTCCCAGGGAGCAAGAATTCCTAGCATGTTTGTACTGAATGAATTACTACAAGTCTAACAAATCACATTATACAACTTCTCTAGAACTGTTTATCTGTAAGGTTGTGTTGCATCAAAATCACTTTCCTTAACTACTTTCAGCATGCATCTCTGTACTACTGTGGTAGTGTGGTATGCCACCAAAACAGTTGCTCCAAAGTCACACCACATAAACAGTGGAACAAAACAGATCCTTTCGCATGCCTGTTCTTGGTTTGCACGATTGGAGCATACAGAGCCTGTGGAATTCACAACTACTATGGCTTCTTTGGATTGTTTTCTTGTACAACTGACAGAGCAAATTACTGATGCAGAGGAACAGAGCAGAGACGGAATACCAAGTACTACAGAAGAGAGTAAGGAGATCGATCGGCAGTACCTTCATGATGCCGATGACGGTGCCGCGGCGGTCGGGGAAGTTCTCTACGGCGGTGACGACGTCGGCCGTATTCATGAAGGTCTGCGCCTGCGCGGCGAGCAGCATGTAGAGGCAGACGAGCGGGAGCGGGGCGGGCACGACGCCCGCGACGGCGAGCCACATGGGGAGGTACCCTGCGGCGCAGAGCGCGGCGCCGGAGAGGAGGACGAGCCAGGGGCGTCGGCGCCCTCCCGCGGGCGCCCACGCGGCCAGGAGGCCCGAGAGGACCCCGACGTTGGCGCCGACGTCCTTGAAGAAGGCGACGGCGTCGAGGGCCGACTGGTCGTAGCCCTGCGACGCCTTGAGCGCCGGCGAGTAGACGCCGAAGCAGTAGCTGCCCCCCGCGAAGCACTGGATCAGCGCGCTCGCCGCCAGCGCCGACCACCGCGTCCGCCCGCGCGACGCCATCGCCATCGCCGCCGCCGCCCCTCCCGAAAAAACAAGAGGAAGAAAAGAATGTCTTTTTAGCTCGGTGTCTTCAAGGACCTCTTTGGCGCTGCCACGTAAGCTACGTGACAGCCACTAGCCGCCGGGCCCACTGAGAAGAAGCCATAGCAATTTCGAGGAATGGAGAATACTCCCTCTCTTCCTAAATATAACTTTTTTATAGAATTTACTGCGGACTACATACGGAGCAAAATGGATGATACATTCTAAAATATGTCTATTTTGTCAGTATTAGATAAAAAAACTTAAATAAATTTTTAGTAACTAGTGATATAAACACTTTTATATTTCTTTACGAGAGAGTACAATTTTGTACTAAAGTTAGTACAAAATTAAGACATTTATTTTGAGACGGTGAGAGTACCAACTACGAAGAAACATATATATATATATATATATATATATATATATATATATATATAT
>CBMN010002476.1:0-14873 GCA_000582825.1 Hordeum pubiflorum | reverse complement strand
ATATATATATATATATATAGCTAGTCCCCATGTGGAACCCATGTATATGGGGAGATTAATACAACCCATGTATAAGCTTACTAGTAACCATAGAAAACAGAATGACCTGACACGTCTCCCCCATCTGGTATAATCTATCAGCATGAGACTACAATAGAATGCAGATTAAATGCAAAGATAGAAAATCAAACATGGGTCGTTGGATCTCCAATGAATGACATAAATCAGACACGTGGGGGAAGGTAGGGGCCTCCATGCGTTTCATGAAAATACCCATGACTAACTGCTATATAAAGAAAAGAGCTCCTAGCTAGGAGCCTAGTTGCAGAGTCCGCCACAAGACCTCCGCGCCCCTCGAGCTCGACTAGAGCCATCTGCACTGAGGGAGACGAGCCCCACGTTAACCCCATGCTCGACCGGGAAGCCTTGCACCTCCTCCGTGGTAAGCCTCCCAGATGCACTAGGCCCAGCTCATAGCCAGCCCAACCTCCAGTTCGCCGATCTAGCCAAGCACTGACAACCCTAGTTGGGCCTAAATGAGCACCAGCCGTCCCTATCCATCGCCAACGAGCATGCTTTGTTATCCAGCATTCGGCCGAATCTGGTCCAGTTGCCTGCATTCGGCCCAATCCATGCTATTATATTTTTCTGCACATATTAATTACAGAGAAATGCCATAATCTTGCAATTGCTAAAACTAAATAACTGTGCATCAGATTGCAATATGTTATATATGTAACTTGCTTAGAATTTCGTGTAGATTACAATTAGTTTCTTCTCTCTAACACCCTAGATTTTGGCTCTTTTCTTTTCTCAAAATAACCTGGATTTATTTCAATCTTCATTTGAATGGCTCCTTGGACTTAAGACTTGGGAATATGAATTATTTTTCCTACATCCAAGCCTCCCACACATCACAAGATTTTACCAAAATTTGTACCCAATCCTATCCACAAACTCTTTCTCAATAAATTATTTTCTATAAAAGAATATACCCTCAAACACATGGGTTATGAAGCAACATGTATTTTTACCACTCCCAAAATTCCTAATCGATTCTCATATTGTATAGCTGTATTGAAATATGTATCAACATCTATTTCAAATATGCATGGGAATAAAAATTCTCTCAACATTTAGAAATCTGTTGACAAATAAAAATATTCGATGGTACATAATATTATCTAGGAACATGTTCCACTGTCTAATAACTGTGTAGACAGCAAAAGATGTCCCATGCTTGAAATGGTTCGTGAAATATGTGGTCAGACCACAAAACTGCACAAGGCTCATCACAAGATAGCTACTTGAGCGAAAAGGAAATCCACCACTACAAGGGGTCAGAGGCCACCATGCCAAATCATCGCAAAATAGAAAAAAAAATACTACAATGCATTTCAGATAAAAAGTAAAGATAGTACCAGTTGAAAGCCAACGCAGTTAACAGCATGCATAGTAACCAACCACCATAATTAGTTCAGAGAATTACTGATAGTACATGGCAACAAACAGAATAACCTAGTTCAGATAAATACTACTAATGCATTTCATGTCTTGCATGGTTTCCACTGAACACCACACCAACCACCATACATACCACGGTCAGATAGATAACATGTGAGCAGCTTGGAAAAGAACCACTGAACAACAACATCTATAGCACGGTCAGATAACCTGGTAGCAGCTTGCATAGAAGCAAGTAACAGTGCTTCAATCATGAGGGAAGAGCCATGCTGCCAGACGCATGTCATCGCCACGCTTCCAGGAAATGTCTGGATGGACAGAACGGTACCTGCCGGATCCTATGGCATAGGTGCCGTAAGAAGTGTTCTCCTCGTCATAGCCATACTCCGTACGATTTTCCTCATCATCATCCAAAAACAAGATGTGATCACCCGGGACCCCATACTGAGAGAATGGCAATGACCTTGAGCACCTTCGCCCTAGAAACAACACCCTGTCAGCCCCCACCGTCGACACCTTGATCCAGCGTGAATTCTCAAAGTCAGCCTCGAAAACCTCAAACGCGCTTGGTCTGGCAATAGCTGCACCGTCATCACAGGAAACCGGCAGAAAACCGTCCTGCGTACCATGAGCATTGCCCCACAGGATTCAACCAGGTAGAGCTTCTTGGAGAGCATGGTGGTGGTGCCGAACACAATTGAAAACCATGAATCACCCTTGATGACTTGTCCAATCCGAGAAACCTGTGGATCCCCGGTGCCATGGTCCTCGCTGATGTTCACCACAAGAAGGTCCTCGTCTTTGGTGAGGGCGTAGAGCTTCCCTGGTAGAATGCCATGTCTTCAAACGCCTTGCACCGATCGTACGCGCGTACTGACCACGACAAGGCCCCTGGTTGGCACATTAGAATCTGACTGGTGTGCCCAATGCCGACAAGGGCAGCAACAAGATTTGGCGAGCACATGACTAGCTTGCTTATGTGCAGCTTGTCCGAGTCCTTCATATGCATCCATGTGACGTAAGGGTCGGCCAACTTCGCCCCATGCTCATACGACCATTTAGTGACCGCATTTGGAGGCCGGAGCCGGACGCTGGAGAGAGGAGGGAGCGTCACCGTTTCCCTGGAGAAGGGGTCGACGAGGAAGCACCCGTCGTCGCGGGGGAAGACGAGCCAGCTGCCGCAGGCGCTCTGGTACCCGGCGAAGCCGCAGCCGGGGAAGCGGAAGGGCGTGGGGTAGGGGAGGCTGTAGAAGGTGCCGTCGGGGAGCGCGAGCAGCGGCAGCGGAGGGGGCAGCTGCTGCTGCCGCCTCGCGGCGGCGCGCCACTGCGGGCACACCGCGGCGAAGCGGGCGCGGTCGGCCTGCGTGGGGAGCAGGCTGAGCACCAGGCCGGCCAGCTCCAGCGGGATGGACGACCACGACAGCGCCTGCGGCTGCAGGTGGGGCTTCTTCTCCGCCGCCATCAACCCTTCAAAAGAAGGAAGCAAAACACCAATGAGAATCACGGAACAGAAGCATTCCCCAGCGAGGAGGCAATGCGTCGAACATCCGGCGTGCATTGACAGCGGAAGCGGCGAGATTGGGGAGAGGGGGGTACCGGACCCAAATCCCCGAGCGAGCAAGGGAGGAAGGGGGAAGGGCCGTGAAGAGAAAGAGAGAGGCGGGTACCTGAGAGACCAGCGCCGTCCCGCTGCCGGAGAGGGGGTCGAGTTGCCGTGCGCGCCGGACGCCGGAGCTGGAGTGTGGAGTGGGGAGTGGAGTGTGTGGCTGTGGTGCGGAGTAGAGCAGAGTGTGTGGCGGCCCGAACCAAGTAGAGCGGAGTGTGTGGTGCGGAGTATCAGTCTCTCTCTTTTTTTTTTTTGAGGGGAAGTATCAGTCTAACTGGCTATGAATGCGCAGGCCCAGGCCCAGGCCAAGCCGTATGGGCCGCACGCTCACTCACTGAAAAATAAGCCCCCGTCAGCATAAGAAAATGACTTCCCGCCTTCTCCGTTTGAAAGAGGAACAATGTCGATTTCTAAAAAAAAGGAACAATATCGATTTCAGTTGGCATTTCAATATATTTTCCCCATATTTATGCAATACAAATACATGTGTATGTGTGTGAAAAATAAACTGTTCAAGGAAATTCTAAAACATGTTCCTAATATGTCCAGGGTCCATGAAAAAAAATAGGTATTCCCTCCGTCTCATCATATAAAAACATTTTTGACAATATACTATTGTCAAATAAAAATCTTATATTATGGACGGAGGGAGTAATATAAGACTTTTTTAGATCAGTAGTGATCTAAAAAAGTCTTATATTACTTTACAGAGGGAGTATAAATTATTCCGGTGAACTTTCATGTTCGTATAGGAAAACAAATAGTGAAGTGTTGTACCGTCTATGAAATATGTATATGTATTTAAGAAACACACAAATTGTTAATAATGTTCTATATTCTACAAACAAACATGTGTTACACACCATGGTTATTTGATCTCTTCTGACAAAACGGCGCATGCTTATATCGGAAGGAAGTTATACGGACCAGTCACCGGTAAACATTTATTATTTTTTAACTCGTCCAGCAAACAACTATCACCTCAAGATTTTGTAAAACAAGCATCAACGCCTTATGTATATGCAAAGGCCAAGAAAATTGAAAGTAGCAATTTAAAAAAGATAATAAAAATAGTGGAAAGGGAATAGCCAAAAAAAATAAAAAAAAGTCTGAGAGAAGATGGAGAAGAAAGGCATATTGAAGGAAATATTCAGCAAACGGAGCGGATGCGCGGATGATTTTCCTTTTCAAACAAAGTGTACTTGATCAGGTGCGTGTAGGATTTTCCATTAGTCAACGGATTTTTTTAAATAAATCTCAGATGCAAATTGCTCAATGTTGTCTTCAAATGGATCATTCCTCAATTTTGTTTTCAAATAGATCCCTTCTTTAGCCATGCTGTGGGTTAGAAGACAAGATTAAGTTTTCATTGACTGTTATTACCATTTTTAATAAATAAATAAATAATTCATAAACGGTGGTTGATAAAATATTTTTTGATATAATAATAAAGTTTTCAGCAAATATTTTGTACAACTTTTTTGAAATGTGTTTCAAAATTCATAAAAGAGCTATAGAAATGTTCTCGCAGCTTTTACTCGCAGCTTTTAGGTTTTTTTGTCAATTAAAAATCTTCCATACGAAAAATTATCTTTTTTTTTCGGGCTACGAAAAATTATCTAATATTCCATACGAAAATTATCTAGGAACATGTTCAACCAGTGGCAGAGCTTCATGGGGGCCAACCTGGGCGGTGGCCCCCCCAGCTCATAGCAAAACATGCTTATATATCTAGGTATAAGAGCTATTTTTCTACTAAAACTCAGCCCATAGTGATTGTGTTTGCCCCCCCTAGCCAATGCCCCACTTGATTTTAGCTGAAGCTCGCCACTGTGTTCAACCATCTAATAATTGTTTTGGTAAAACAAATGCTCTGTACATGAAAAGGTTACTATAATATGTGTTTCCAAACACACTAACAGCGCAGCTGCGCAAGGATCATCACAAAAGATAGCTACTTCAGCTAAAAACAAATCAACACTACAGGGAGTCACACACCACCATGCCAAATCATCGCAGAACAGAAAAAAAGACCACCACATCAATGATACATATAATCAGTTATGCGTTTTAAACATCTTCCATACGCACAACAACAATCAGAGTACCAGTTGAAGACCAATGCAGTTAACAGCTTGCACAATAACGACCATAATTAGTTCAGAGTACCAGTATAAGACTGTAACTAACAGAGTAACCTGGTTCAGATAAAGAGACCACCATGTCAAAGATACAGATAACAAGTTATGCATTCTGAGATTTTTCGTAGGCACAGGCAACAACCACAGTACCAGTTGAGAACCAACGCAGTTAACAGCTTGCATATCAACCCCCACAATTACTACTAGTTCAGACGAGTACTAATACACGGCACTTCACAGAGTAACCTAGTTCAGATAAATTACTACTAATGCATTCCATGGCTTGCATGGGTTCCACTGAAGACCACACCAACTACCATACATACCACGGTCAGATAGGTAACATATGAGCAGCTTGCAAAATAACCACCGAACAATGCATAACCTCAGTGGAACGACAACATTTATGGCACGGTCAGATAACCAAGATGCAGCCTGCACAGAAATAACAGCATAACACCTCCGCTTCAGTCCTGAGGGAAGAGCCATGCTGCCAGACGCATCTCATCGCCACGCTTCCATGAAATATGTGGATGAACAGAACGGAGCCCGCCGGTTCTCATGTCATAGGAGCCGTAAGAAGTGTTCTCATCGTCATATCTATACTCCATACGATTCTCCTCATCATCGTCCAAGAACAAGATGTGATCATCCGGGACCCCGTACTGAGACAAGGACAAAACCCTGGAGCACCTTCGCCCTAGAGACATCAAACCCCCCAAAGCAGACAACTCGACCCACCGTGAATGCTCAAAGTCAGCCTCAAAAACCTCAAAGCTGTTCTCTCGAGCAATAACTTCACCGTGCACTCAGGTTCAGGTACCTGGCACCAAACCACCCTCCGTACCATCAGCAACACCCCATGCCATTCAACCAGGTAGAGCTTCTTGCAGGGCATAGTGTTGTCACCCAACACAACTGGGTACCATGGCTCGCCCTCGATGACTTGTCCAATCCGAGAGACCTGCGGGTCGCCGGTGCTTTGGTCCTCGCTGATGTTCACCACAAGAAGGTTCTCGTTATTGGCAATGGCGTAGAGCTTGCCCTGGTAAAATGACATGTCTTCGAACCTCCTGCACGGGTCGTACGCGCGTACTGACCACGACAAGGCCCCTGGCTGGCACATTAGAATCTGAATGGCGTGTAGCAACGAGATTTGGCGAGCACAGGATTAGCTTACTTATGTGCAGCTTCTCAGATGTATTGATATGCATCCATGTAGTGTAAGGGTCCGCATGTTTCACCGTGCCGTCCTCTGACCATTTAGCGACTGCATTTGGAGGACACGGCGGGCGGGCGCGGGTTCCGAGCGAGCGAGGGAGCGAGAGAGGAAGGCGGAAGAGGCCCGAGGAGAAGGGAGAGTGAGGTACCGGAGAGAGCAGAGCCGTCGTCCCGGTGCCGGAGCTGGGGTCGATGCGCCGTCCGTACCGCGCCGCGCCTGCTGCCGCTGCTGTCGGTGGAGTGGAGTGGACAGTGTAGTTTTTTTGTGTGGGGTGGCTAGCTTTTTATTTTGTTTTTTTGAGGGGGTGTGGGGTGGCTAGCTGCTCGAGCGGGATGGACCGTGTGAAGTGAACCAGGTGAGTGCAGTGCAGCCCAGGCCCAGCCAGTCCGTACGGGCCGGACTGGGCCGCCCGCTCGCTCGCTGAGGGCCTGCATTTCCCATTCCATGGGCCCACCCACGTCGCGTGAGGGGTCGCTGGCGGCGTGCGCCCGACTAACGGGGCGGAACCCACAACAACCACGGCCGCGATACGATCTATCTACTAGCCAGAGCCAGCCAACAGGAAGCAGCGGCAGCGAGGAGGAAGCCCGCCGCTCGCCGCCGACGAGGAAGAAGGCGGCCGGAGGGGAGATGGCGTACAGGGCGGAGGACGACTACGACTACCTGTTCAAGGTGGTGCTGATCGGGGACTCGGGGGTGGGCAAGTCCAACCTGCTCACCCGCTTCACCCGCAACGAGTTCAGCCTCGAGTCCAAGTCCACCATCGGCGTCGAGTTCGCCACCCGCAGCATCCACGTCGACGACAAGGTCGTCAAGGCCCAGATCTGGGACACCGCCGGCCAGGAGAGGTACCCCATCCCCCCATCCACCCAACCAACCCCAGATCCATTCATCGTTACAGCAGCCGGTGTGGCATGTGGATCTCATGACCTCTCCCTGTCGGCGATCCTTGGATGCAGCAGCATACGCTGCGGCATTTGATTGAAATGCTTCGCTGAATGCTGAGATTAGATTTGGCATTGTCTCGATCCATACATAGTAGCTTTCCATGGTTGAGCAGCCTGCCATGCTTCAGTTTGGGCATCATCACATTTTTAGCAATGTGCTGCTGCAGTTGTTGAAGATTGTGTAGGGCCAGGAGCTGACCCTGATATAGACTGTACATGCAATCCAGCTGTTCGAGCATATATATGGGGTTTGGGGAACATGCTTGCTTGTTGACAACGAAACATCTTGTGGCCATCAATTAGAGCTCCTGTGCTGAACAATTTGTAATCATCAATTGGACAATGAGAGCGACTAATTTAGTTGCCCGTGTTCAATGAGAGCGACCACACATGTTCATCAAATTGCTGTTCAACTGTGGCCCCTGCACCAGCGGCTGATCATCGATTTGCGCTGCGTCTGCAGGTACCGGGCGATCACGAGCGCGTACTACCGCGGGGCGGTCGGCGCCCTGGTCGTCTACGACGTCACGAGGCACGTCACCTTCGAGAACGTCGAGAGGTGGCTGAGGGAGCTCAAGGACCACACGGACGCCAACATCGTGATCATGCTCGTGGGGAACAAGGCGGACCTGCGCCACCTCAGGGCCGTCCCGTCCGAGGACGCCAAGGCCTTCGCCGAGAGGGAGAACACCTTCTTCATGGAGACGTCCGCCCTGGAGGCCATGAACGTCGAGGACGCCTTCACCGAGGTGCTCTCCCAGATCTACCGCGTGGTGAGCAAGAAGGCCCTCGACATCGGCGACGACCCCGCCGCGCCCCCAAAGGGCAAGACCATCAGCGTCGGCTCCAAGGACGACGTGTCCGCGGTGAAGAAATCCACCTGCTGCTCGTCTTAGCTTTAGCTCAAGATGGTGGCATCTTATACAGTAGGGGAGGGCACTATGTTATTGCAGTCATAGTCCTCGTTTGTATTCATGCGCTATCGAGTGTCTCAATGTTCATTTTGCCATATTTTCATACATTTGATTCGTTCACGGCTACAGATTTTGCTGGTATAGTTTAGGGATTTGGAAGTGTGGGGTTATCGCGAATTTCTTGTAGGCCTTTCCTTGGATGTTTTCTACCTCTTGGATGTGTGTATTCCTGAGTCTGCTGATTTACAGAGTTCCTTTTCGTTCAGGGGATTTGTCATGGTAAACTGTTACTGTACCAAATATTTTGGCGACTCCCGTCATGAAAAACTACAGTTAAAAGCCAAATACCATTGCTCAACTATAGGTTAGGCAAAAATTCGGCTTTTAGAGTTTGGTCTATAAGCCAAAAAAACATACTCCCTCCGTTCCTAAATATAAGTTTTTTTTTGTTATAAACCAAACTCCAAAGGCCAAAGTTAAGCCTAACCAAACACCCAGAACCAAGAAAATCAAAATCGCAGAACCAAGAAAACCATAGAGCATCCAGAAGATAGAACCATTTGAGTTCTCAATTCTGATTTTTTTGGAAAGGGAAATATATAGGTTTAATTACAATGTACAAATAGATAAAAAGGGGGGCTCTAAGAGCGGTCTAGGAAATGAAACCATGCATTCTGGCTATACAGTTTTGGGGCAGGCTATGTCCACAACAAAGCGAACAGGAAATCACAGGTAAATAACACAATCATCCAACATCTCTTACGTACAACGAGCTGAGCTGAATCTCAGTCGCGGCAAATGATTTATTGGCGCCGGTCACCCGCGCTTCTCTCTGCTGGCAATGCTGCTGCCTTGCAGATGGGGCACAAGTTCTTCACCATCAGCCACTGCCTGATGCACGCGGCATGGTACTTGTGGCCGCAGTCGAGGTTTCCTACAACTTCTTCTGCCTCATACTCCTCCTGCAAAGACACAGAGCAAACACACTTTAGAAACCAGAGAAAGGTATTGGCAGCAAAACTGTATATCTGGTTAATCTAGCCGTCGATCGTGACAAAGGGGTGTATTGACTGTTCTAGGTAAATGAGCTGCTTCTAAAAAGGATAAGGAGCTACAATATTATTACTATGTAAATATTGCCAGGTTAATTGTTTAGTACAAAACTTAGATATTAAGATCCAGTGGTGTTATTAACACAAGAGATAATGTGTGCAAGGGGAAATACCTGGCATATAATGCAAGCATCCTTCTCAATAGACTGATCAGACCCGCGAGCTGCCCCGGGAACAACATACCGATGTACCCTCAGATTTTGACGGATGTGCCTTTCTGGCAAACCGGTATTGACATCTCCAATCTGTTCTTGCAATGCTAGAAGCTCCTGCAGGAGAGCAGGACCGCATTTTATCAGTTACATGCATGCAAACCCGCGAAAGTGTCTGTGAGAAACTCACAATCCAGTGGGTTGGTCATTTGCTCCATACCTCATAGGTCATGCTGTCTATATCTAGCCCCATATCCCACTGTTCGTCAATAAGATGTATTGCATCATAAAATGTTGACATAGTCGCCATAGCAGCTTGCTGTGTCGACAGATTGATTACATCAGATAGCCATATTCAAAAGGAAATCACTCATAAAAGTAAGCCCGGTCATGTAAAAATACAGTATTAGTGAGGTATGGATGGCAAATTTTAATGTCTGTAGATACTAATAGAGGCAGTAGGCAAGCAAGACAACAGAAACATGATAATCACGTATCACAGCAATGGAAAGTATGGTTTCATTTGTCTTGGCCAAAATTAAGGCATGCTATTCATGCAACACAGATTGCAGAGGAAAAACATATGGTAAAGGGCTCACAAAAAATGTTTAGCTAATTTGATTTTCTAAAACTTGATGACAGGCATATTTTGAAGATTTCAAGTAAAATAAATGTGCAGCACTTCAGCAACTAAGCGCAATAATTGGCAATGTTTTCTTGAAAAAAATCCAAAGATCTTTTATGACTAAATTCTTACATCAATTGATTACTCTTCGAAAATGAAATTGTGTTTCCAGCATAAGTATGAAGCATGTGTATCCTTGCAGAATCAAGGATTCAAGTCCATGCAAACGGGTAATACATCTTCTATGCCTCGCAAGAAACACCAGGTAGATGCAAACAAAGTATCCAGGATATAATTTTTTCAGCATTAATCATGCAATTAGAGCTACATGCATGCTATCATTCCATGAGAAAAATGTATGGAAATGTGAATCACCTGAAGAAATCTTATACTCCCATGGTAAACTTGATCTGTAAAAAATGCATGAACTGGAGGTCCATTAGTATGTCCAGAACTGGAGAAAGGCAGACATGGATCCCAGGTGAACACCATTCGAGAAGGATTTGCACCTTGCACCATTCCAGAAGGATTTGCACCTTGCACCATTCCAGAAGGATTTGCACCCTGCACCATTCCAGAAGGATTTGCACCTTGCACTACATTGCTCTGACGCTGAGGCCCTTGCATCTGAATATGATTAAGCATAGCAGGAGTTTGCGTGCTATGCACAGGAATCTGGTTGAAATGAGGTAAAGGCCCATGAAAAGTAGCAGAAGGGCCAGCTTGATAATCTTGAAGACTACCATTTGGCATGCCCATTGTTCCTGGATGAGCAAACTGACCTGTTAAAAAGCAAGATTTTCGGTTACCTCTCCACATCTCACTCACAGAATTATATCCTATAGCCAAGCCATAACTTATAAAAGGTTACAGTTATTCTAACTAATGAAAGCTACCAAGAATATAAGCCACTAATTATTCAAAGAAAACTACTGACAGCCATAAAAAAGTGCCTGGAATCATCACTTAGCAAAACAATTTCATTTTTATTAATCAAGAAGGTTTACTTACCTGAAGGATTGTGGACTGAATTGTTGTATGCCCAGTGTGGCACTCCATCAGCAATAACATTTGCAGGCTGTGTAGTCCATGTATTGCCCTGGCCCATGTGACCAGCTTGAAATACATAGTTACCATGACGCACCATCAATGCTGGGTGAGTAGCCATTGGTGTTGACCTGTTCGGTCCATCAGCAGAAGAGCCATTTGGTGCACCATGTGATTCAAATGAAGCACCCCATGTCCCTTGTGCAGGATGCTGAGGCACATGAGCAGATGAACTCGAGCTTGCAAATCCATGATCAAAATGATGGCCACTCTCAGCTACCGCATTCTTCGTTTTCATGGATTCTCTGGTGGCATCACCAAAACTGCTACTGCTGCTACTCTCGTCCATAGTTCCTGTGGCAACTTGATGATATGAAGGTGAGGGTGGTGGATTGCCCTGTCCAAAACTTGCATGAGGAACATATCTGTTTGCAGATGGTGTTGGCATGCCGGGATTGTACATAGTCGATGGGTAGACAAAACTCGGATCAACGCCTGCATATGGATATAAATTCTGAGCATGCTGGCGCTGATTATTAATGCTCTCATAGTAACTCCATGAATCACGGACTCCATCATTAGTAGTATTTCCTGGAACTCCAAGAGCAACTTGCACGCCCTGATTGGATAAATTACTGCCAGTGCCACCATTATTGGAATTTTCAGGCTGAAGTTGTCCTTCCTCTGATTCAGGATTAGCACCCTGATGTGTCCAAGACATATTTCTATGTGACATGATGCCAACCACAATTCCCTTGATTATGGATCAACAATGCTTTTTCATTAACTCTTCCTGCAAATCAGATTAACTAAATATGGTCAGCAGTCAGTCCAAATTCTGTAAGTAATGCATGCAAAATGCAAGGAAAACATGTTGTTTTAAGTAGTCCTGGTACAGGACAAAAACTTTCACAGAGATATGTCAACGATTGAGAATGCAAGGCATGAAATGACCTACCTTCCAGCCAACATACTGATTGAACAAAATAGCTTACACATTCTGGACAAATTAGGTGGACCAACAAGAAATAAAAGGTCTTGATCATGTACAAACAAAATAGCTCACACCTCGACTTACTAGAGTTGCAGAGTTACCAATCAACATACATATTTGTCCAGTTTCGTTCTCCTAAGAGTTTCTCAGGAGCAGCCTTTGTACTACAGATGCCAAATCACACTTTCATATATTACTATTAAATTTGCAACTCAAGTTTCACAATTAGACAGCATTAGTCCACTATGAGCTGTGGTAATTAACAAATCATACCTTACCCCTTACCAAATTCCACATATGAAGTATTATTTGACTATTCATTTGTTCAAGTAATGCTAACTCTAAATTTAACCATCTTTATGCACAACTTTTTTGCATATACTTTTGAGTCCTTCAAAGCAGCAGACCATCAAATCTTGGAAAGAACAACTGCACTATTTAACTGGGCAGGGATGGTCGTTCATCTCTCGTGCAAAAAAGAACAACTAGATACAGTAAAACCAGTTGGTTACCCTGTACTTTCCATTTTCAAGAAATATTAGAACATTAAATATTTTCCATACTTGATTACCTTGTACTTCCAAACCGGGGCTAAAAAAGCAATCAATCATAAGTACACCGTTTCTCATGAGTCATGAATGGGTAGTAGGAAAACAACAACAATATGTGCTGCGTGTTGGTAACGCAGAAAACTATAATAAAATCCTACTTTAGATACATCGTATGATCAACTTATGTTACTAAAAGATAAGACATGTGCTTTCACCCGTGCAATACTCCAGCCTCTTTCCTCAATATCTAATATGATGTAATTAACACCCATGCTCGCATTTAGGCAAGGTGCTCCCAAGAACATTTACGGGTAATTACAATTATAAGATCAATTTAATAACATTTGATTGCATACTACTCTTAATACATATTATTATGTTGGGATATTTGTAAGCAAATAATGGACATAACAATTTGGCAAGAACAGGCATTCTTCAGCTGTAGATAAGGCTTAGCATCAGCAATCTTGATGAACATAATGCCGACAGAAAATTGTACACTAATAATGCCAGCCTAAGAACATACACAAAGCATAAACTTTAACAGAGCATTAAATGAATAAAATCGGGACATGCGAGTTTCACATGTTTTAATCTCGTAGCATTTTGGAATAGTTTGCAGAGGAATAAATTATCATCATAAAAACGGAAATGAGGTGTAAATTTCCTGCACAGACAAGGATCAACCATAACATCATTTATTGACTAAGAACAAATATGGAACTAATAATTAAACATGATGGCAGATTTAGAACTCAATTACTCTGTTCAGGCAATACCCTTGGGTCTTGGTAAATTTCCAGGCTTAAAAAGTGCAGTAATAAAGTCAAGATGAGAGAGAGAACATACAGCAATTGGCGATTGAAACAGCTTGCTGTCACTTAGACGAAGAGTAAAAACAAGTGTGTTTAGCCACCTGAAAATCAGACTCATGTGTATCATTAAGCAGTTCTACCCTATATCGACTGTTCACTGCAAAAAGCCAAAAACAGCAGCATTAATAGCTAATTAACTAGGCACACGCGAGCAAAGCGTGCACATCCCCCATCCACCCCCCACCCGAATAAGGTCATGGCTATGGTAGCTACTGCAGACAAGGCCAAGCAACGGGATGCGTCGAAGGAAAAGGAAGCGTGCCGCCGTGATAATCTGCATTCATACATCATCTTAGTTCATCAGTAACTATGCAGTGAAACAAATGCCCAGTTAAGAGCACTGCATATATGACACAGTTCATAGTCCACACCTCAGTTGCACAAATCAACAGAGACCCCACAGCCCACAGGTCACTCTAGCGGCGCTGACATCACACAAGCAGCCGTTTCAACTTTGAACGGCATCGACCAAGCATGAACACATATTCAGACAGCAACACCTCCTAGCCCCGATTTTTCAGAAACACGACCCAAGGATGAAATGAAAAACCTCTAGACAATCAATCAATCTCGTGAAATCCGTCAACACGACTCGAATTCCAGTGAAGGCCACTGTCCGATTCAACGAGCAGCACACTGCCCTGTTCTGTTCGCCTCGAGCTGAGAGCTGCTCTCCCCCACTCAGTCCAAAAATAACCGCCCATGGCAACCGAATGCGCATGGGCGGATCTAGACTCGCGCGCAGAAATCCTAGAGCCCCGCGGGGTTTAGCTAGCCGCGGGTGAGAAGATGATATTACCTCGGAACCCGCGCCCAGAAAATCCGGGCGGGTCGGTGGAGGCAGCGAGGCGGGACGGCGATTGGGAGGGGCGCGGCGGAGGAGAGGCAGCGGACGGCGGCGACGGCGAGAGGGCAGGGGGACGGCGGACGAACGGAGCGGGGCGGAGGCCGGATTGGGGCGGGTCAGGGGGCGGAGGGCGAAAGGGTACGGGAGGAGGAAGAAGAGGAGGAAGCCATGGGGCGGCAGTTCGTATTATGGCCACTGACTCCCGGTGGACGACGGCATTTCGCTGATTAAATAGATGAACGAATTACCATCCAGGGGCAAAACTTGGAAATTGGAAAAATACTAAAACACCCCGATGTGTGTTTTCTTTTCCTTGGGCTGATCAAAGCTTCTTTTTCAAGGTTCTGGTATTTTATATCTGAGAAAAATATTTAGA
>CBMN010002475.1:0-10405 GCA_000582825.1 Hordeum pubiflorum | reverse complement strand
CATGTAGCCAGTATTTTCCTGCTCTACTTCAGTGGGCTATTTATTTACTCACTTGACTTCTTTTCAATTTTTCCAGTCAAGCTGAATGCGAACCGAGTTGTCATTGGCACGCTTCGTGGATTTGATCAGTTCATGAATTTGGTGGTCGACAACACTGTGGAGGTCAATGGAGATGAGAAAACCGACATAGGGATGGTGGTGAGTAATTCTTCCTCTTGTTCTCCTAGGACGAATCACTCAGCGGATACTGACATTTTGGTCTAAAATGTTTCCTGCTAGATTTTCCTCGCAATTAAAATACTTATCAAGTTCTTTCATCTTGTGCAGGTTCTGAGAGGAAATAGTGTTGTGATGATTGAAGCCCTTGAACCAATTGCCAGGTCTCAGTGATATTTTGGCTTGCCTGCTTCTGGTTTAGTACTTGTGTTTGGTCAAAACTGGCAAATTGTATCCTAATATTTGTAATGTGTGAGATTTAGCACTTATTGTATAGTTTGGAGTTTGGACTGTCTTTAGATGCTTGCGTTGCTCACTTCCAACTTATATTGTTGGTATTCAATGTTATTCTGGGCCCACTGTCTGCGCTATGTTTGTGTTCTTATGTTTATGTGTGAACTGTAAGGTTGACGTAAATTTTGGCTATGGTAGTGAGGTCCAGGCTATGTTTGGTTGCAGAAAATCATCGCAGACTGTGTTTTCAACAATTCATCAAGACAGGTTGCACGCCATTGATACGGTTTAACAAAATCCAAAATCCATCGATGTGTGCATCCGCCAAAATAGCCACACATACTCCTGAATTGGACCCACCTGTCTGTCATACTAATTCATTGCCGAGTTTGCATTGCTGCCATCATGAATTGACCCATGATCCTCTCTGTTGCTTTTTTGCCTCCAAGGGTGTGGTACTCTTTCGGTGGCCCTTTTCTTCAACAATGGCAACTCGAGGGTGTAACTGCACGATTTGGCAGCTCGCATCCTCAACTAACTTAGTTCCCAATTCATCTCATTTGTTGTCTATTCTGAAGTACAAATTTGTGTAATTCACTCAATTGATCCACTTATTTTGAAATATAGTTGTGCCATTGATCTATTATGCTGAATTGTGTTATCATGTTTCTATCCTGTTTTAGTTTGTAAAAATATATGAAATTACTATAAGTATTTGTACTCGCAGATTTACGCACCACATACTAGCATTCGATAAATTCCAATTTAAAATACCTATGCTTCTACATGGCTCTAGTTATGCTGAGATAGCATAAAATTGATGCTTCCGCATACCCATACTTCCTAAGCGGCTAAGCATCCTATATGTGTTTCTTCAGTTTAAGTTCAGATAGTATGCATCATTAGAATCCATGATTGTACCTTGCATTTGTTGTTTAATACTCCCTCCATCCCATAATGTAAGAACTTTTTTCAAGCTATGTTTGCTTGAAAAACATTCTTATATTATCAGACACGGAGGGAGTAGTCAATACTCCTACATTGTATTTTCAACACTGGCCACATGCTTCTTACATTTCTCATATATGTTGCTTACTATTCCTGTCAACACTATCTGGATTACCCTTTTTTAAATGGCCACATTCAGCTTACCAAATTAAACTCTGGAATTTTATTTATTCATACATATTTTTGCTCAGGTTGTATTGGCAACAGCCTAGCTTTGTACTAGCTAATGGAAATTATATTATTTATTTTCAGTTCACCCTCTAGACATCATGAAGCAGCCTGAACAAATTATCTCTTGAAAATGTCATTTCATGACACTTTGTTCGAAAGATGTGGTTTAAGGGCCGAAACCGAGATGCAAAACCTTCGTTCGCGATCATAATTTGAATTAACTTCGACAATGTAAGAAGAGCAGCTATACATCATCGGTTGATTTGCTTCAAACAGATCTAGATGAAGAGACCTTTTTAGGACCTTCATTCTACAAAATCAACTTCACGTTATCTCTTGTTTCATATCAAATTGCCTGCGGTGTAACTCTCCTTGAGGTCCTGCAACGCTTCACGGATGTAGTCGTCCCCTTGGTTCGAGTACTTCAAGCAGATGAGCCGTTGCGCGGCCTGGTATGCCATCCTCAGCGGCTGGTACTGCACACAGTTCGCATCCATCCTAACCATTTCCTGCAGGAACCGAATAACCAGTAAATAACCAACACAGGGAACATGAGCATCATACTTGGAAGATAATTAGAATTGGACCTGCTCTGTGATACGTGAAGTGATGCTGGTCGCGATGTCGATCACTGAAGCAGGGAGGCCGGCCACTCTGGCTAGCAGAAGCCCATAGTGTGGTACCCGTCGGACGCCGTCCTTCAGCCGGAACTGGTGTTGGGGAGGCGGCAGCACGGAGTTAAAGATACGAAAAATGAAATACTCAAGAGTCTTGCATTGACCCCTACCTTGAAATCCAAGCGACCGTTCCTCAAGTCAACCTCAAAATGGAGGACCTTCACGTTTGGATACATCGTCGCGAGCTCTGACAAGCCCTCCATGTGTGTCGCAAACACCGTGTAGCTGCATGGGTGAAAGACACAACACTGTTAAATTACTATTTTCTCAAACACGCACCTGACTGACTGCATGTCATTTTGTATTATTAGAAAGAAGAAAGCATCGAAATGACGTGACAAAACTAATAAATTTTATATAGCAGGAACTACTCCGGCAGGATACTGTCTCCATTGTTCCACCAAAAAAAGGTACTATATACTCCCTCCGTCCCAAANTAAGTGTCTCAACTTTGTACTAAAGTACAAAGTTGTACTAAGCTTGAGACACTTATTTTGGGACTGAGGGAGTACATAATTAAATGTTAAACCTCTCATTACCAAAACAATAGAGGTTATTCCAGATAGTTTGTATTACGAATGAACACTTAATAAAATTAACTGATCAAATACATGGCCAGCTGCATGGCATGACAAGTCCCCTAGTTAAGCTTAATACTGAACTACAACTGGTGTCATCAGAAAAGTTTGAAAACCAACGGCTTACAGATTGCCACAAGAGGACAGACATAAGCTTGGTGTAATTAACTAATTATCTGTACGTATAAGCTAAACGGACATTGCTTATTTGATCAAGAAATCAATTTTTCCTTGGAAAAAACAAATAGTTGTTGGCTATAAAAAAAATTGGACGCTGGAAATGCAGAATAACATGGAACTGAGCCTGGTGTAGGTGTACCACCTCACCGAAACAACCTAATACCAGGCACATCTTCAACATCACGAATAAGAACACAACACATCAGTACATATGATGTTGCTAATTCTTACCCTTTGAGGGATAGCAGGTGCTCGCAGCAGCTCCATGCAATTGCCAACCCATCAGAGGAAGAAGTAGCCCTTCCAAGCTCATCAACTACAACCAAGCTCCTGCAACTCAAATGTCCATGGTCATTCATCATTCATCAGAAGGAAAACAAGACGAAAGTCAAACATATCCAATTTCAATCCATTGCAGCAGCATAGTACCTTGAAGAAACATTCTGCATGATGAAAGCTGTCTCTTTCATTTCCGTCATAAACTGCAAACAGAAATTAAGCAAATTAGGAGCAGCTAAGATATACATTGTATTCAACAATCTGTGCACTGGACGGGAATCTCTTCTGCGCGTGCACTCAGCTATTAAGGAAATATAATCATGTCCAACTTTTCAAGCAGGCAAATCAGTTTCCATTTATATTAAACAGACCGATTGGCTCACACACTATTGGTGAAATAACAGGCCTGATGGAAGAAAAAGTATATACATATCGCTGTCCCAAGCAGACCACTATGCTTTGAACACAAGATGGAAATGATAAAACTAGAATAGCACATTCAGAACAATATACGACACCTTTTATTTTGACAAAACTAATAGTACAAAGTCTTTCTTCAAGCGCGTACCATGCTCGAGTTGTTTTCAACATTATCTCCAGTGCCTATCCGTGTAAATATACGATCAACCACTCTCAGTGATGCAAATTGAGCTGGAACATAACAGCCAACTTGCGCAAGAATAACTATTAGACAAATCTGTTGAAGATATGTACTTTTTCCACTCCTGTAATAGCAAGACAATGCAGGGACTAAATACACTTGCACAAATAGATCAGTAGCTTGCTAAAGCAAATTAGAAGCATGTTCATGTGACTCACATGTTTGGCCCCATGACAAGAACCATATTCGATGCTTCGGAAAGGAAGATATTATTTGGCTACATGACAGTGATAACATATAAAACCATTGGCACATAAATTAATAACGAAAATCATGAAATATAACATAAATATGGAGAAATGAATAAAATAAAAACAACTCACAACAAAATCAGTATGTAAGCTCTCCAGAATAGGATGTCGTCCGGCATTGATTGCCATTGGACCATCATCTGCTTAAGTGAAAACATCAACATAAGTATATACAAAAGAATTCACAGTCAAACAAACAAACAAATTACAAGCTTGGTGTTATAAGCCCACCTGTAAACTCCGGTCTAGTGTAGCGATCAACAGGCTTCGTAGATATTGTATAGGCAAAAGAATTTACAATCATGTCCAAAAGACATAATACTTCTGCGAGCAATGTTAAGATACGAATGTCTTCTCTGATCTCACTAATAAGTCCTAAAACAATGAAAGAGAATTAGATGACACCAAGATCTCCGTAGATACTTGCATAGTACTAATATGTAATATTGCATGAAAAATCTAGTGCTCTACTGCCCGCAATCTTCTAAAATTTGGAAAAACAATAGGAGTTAATTTGCATTGAATTTTTGTGAGATAAACCCCAGTAATTGCTTTCAACCATTCAGGCGTATGATTTTGGCCAATAGCCCAATACATTCCTCAGCCAGAAGAGCCTGGAAGGCAAATAAATGTCCGACTGGAAACGTTGATGGTATGGTTAAAAATGGAGATCTATATATAGTTATATACACAATAAGAAGCATGATAATGCTCCGTTGTACAACAGCTAATTGCTACTACCTACATGAAGGGTGCCAGTAAATATAGACAGTGAACACTATGTGCAACAAATGGGTTCATCGCATACGCAAGTATTTTTTTTATGTCTGTTATAAGAGGGGTTATCAATCAACTGAGACAAAGATGAACCAGTACATTCTTGAAATTAATACAAGAAGAAAGAGTACTCCAATGATGGAGTCAAGCAAGAATTATATGTGTTATGAAAAAAAGAGTCGAAACTTAATGGTTGGAGCAACCTTCTAAACAGAGTTCAGTGCGCAAGAAGCACTCAGCAGCAGCCGACTTGTTCCTAACATTTAGCTGCACTTAATAGAAGAAATATATGACATTAAGTAGCTGTAGGAAGAAATAAGTACTCCTACAGTATAATCATGTTTGTCAGGGTTGCACACTTGTAAAATAAAATATCTGCTCGCATGCAGTATAATTTAATTTTTCCAGAAGTTAGTCCACTTCTGACATTTTCCCATTCCGAGAGCTAATTATTATACAAGTCACAAGGCTTCCACAAGAAGATAACTCCCACTTATAGTAGATAACATGGTAACCTTTTTTAGCTAAAGTAAAATGGGTGGTATCTACCAAGTAGCTAAACCCTGTTGGTTAGCATGTACTGCACTGGAAACTTAAACCAGACAAATTACCCGCACGGTCAAAGCTTTGCAGTGTGGCAGTTAGTGCCCAGTTACCGAAAAAATCTAAGAATATTAACTTATTAAGAAGTAAACTTACCGAAGCTAGCTCAAAGCTTGAGCAATGGACATTCTTCCCATGCCTAACAACCTAATTGATTGTTTAGAATTCGCAATTGGTTAGCATGCATTTAGGAAGCTGAATTTTTAAAGGGACATACACATACCTGGATAAATTTATTAGGAAGCTTTTCCGTAATATCCCTCTGGGGTATAATAAAGTAAAACCCCAGCCTATTGTTATACGGTATCTTCAAATTTGGCAGAGCAAACTCCTCTCTGTACTTGGTGGCAAGGTTGTGTATGGCTGCAAAATACTATGTCAAACCAATGCATTATACAAATTAGAAAATGAATATGGAACAGTAAGCACCTTCGCTGGTATCGCAGAAGGATCGGCGAGCAACATCAAGTAGGCCATCAATCCCTGGCTTAATAGCGAAACATTGCTGAGTGCAGGCTACAAAAGGAGCCCTCGAATGAATAACATCTTCATCAATCACTTCTCCAATTCTAGGGTCAGAAAGGAGAACACAAAAGCATTAGAAAAAAAGGTGCAAAATCACAATTATTTAGTGTAGATGAAGAATATAACTGAGCTTAACCAATGCTGACATATGGCAATGCAAACCAAGATATAAAATAAAGACAGGAGTATGGCAGGAATGGAAAAGGGGGAAAAATAAAGATTCAAAACCTCTGGAAAGACTTGATGTTAAAACGGTATCATCATGCTCGACCATACTAAATTACAACTACCTGTGCTGCTCTTGTGCATGGTGAGATCAATATTTCATAGGCTAGCAGCTAGCTACAAGCAAGATTTGGAACAACTGATGGTAAAATGTCTTGTGATAATTCATCTTAAGATATTGCTTGGAAATTTTGAGTGTAACATTGCAACTTACATCAGTGAAGAATATACCTAGAGTTGTAAAAGCACCTTGAAGCTCCTGATCGTGATATATACAAACACTAAGGGTATCTAAATTTCCAATCTCCTATTTTCATATGTGCTCGAACAAGACCATGCGTACACATTAAGCAAAAGAAAGGGATAGAGGGCATATAATTTTTTCTTTGGCACATCAGGGAAAAGTGCAGATAAAACTGCACCTCTTTCTCATGCTCCCATACTTTGGGTTTTCACATATGGTCTGATAAATGTTCTGAAGAAGAAAACTGTTCGCCCCCTTCAGAACCTGCAAGTTAAGGCTACACATTACATGCTTGAAAACTAGCTGTTGTCAGTTTTAGTGAAATATGAGGAAAAATCAGAGGAAATACAACAGAATAAGATTCAACTATAAAATGAAATACCAGGATTAATATTCTGACTAAAGCACCTTGGAGAGGAATGGTATTGCATCCAGAGCAGTTTTTAGAACAATGATGTCAGATATCAATAATTGGCTCTTTCGACCATTGGCAGGCTTCAGTACCTCATCTGTGACCTTTTTGGGTTTGAAGCAAAAGTGACAGAGAACCTTATCTAGGACACACGAACGGCATGCAGCAATTTTGTAGCAGTGAGAATCATATTACCTACAGAACAGCACAACAAGAGAAGAGCATACAAATTATAGAGTAACCTGATTCTTTGGGAAATTTACGGAGACCTTGTGTCAAGCCAAAGAATAGTTCCTCGTTGCTCACTAGCTCATCCTGAAATTTAGATATTAACATCAAAAGTACAAGTGTCAATTTCAAAAGCATGCATAAAATTGAAACGCCGCGCTGAGATATAAACATAATGCAATATTAAGTTACAGGTTAATGTTTTCACAAGGGGGAATTTAGCGCCATGCCACCACAAAGTTGTAGATGAAAAACACCACTGCATGTCTCAATGACATGTGAACTTTGGCCCCGCGCCACATATCATACTCACAGTCAGTGGTAATTTTCAAAATGCAAAGTTCATATTGGCATGGTTCCAGTATTTCCTCTCTTTTCTAAGAAAGCGCAGAGATATTCATAAATTAGAAGCACTGGTCCAAGGTGGACAGCATATTAACTTGCTACTTTTTAGACCCAGTAGTTAAAAATCACACAAACGAACATGCATTTGTAGTTATGAACATTATAAGAAGATCCACTTCCATCTGATATACAAAAATCTCGCACATAAATTCAGATCTCTTGTATATAGACAGCTATTCCACATAATAAAAATGTTAGATATACCATATGTTCAGTTACAGATCAATTTGGTGATGCTCACAAATAGATTATAATGTAAATGCAAAATATACTTACCAAGCAGTCAAGCCGAGTATTGATAGTATGAATATCCTTTAATGGTTGTAACAAGTTGGCTCTCAGTAGTCTAGACCTGGGACAGACATGTTGAAGAGAATGACCGCATGTGCTTAGTAACTCAACATACAGCATCATGATATGAATACAAAGTTAACGTAAGATTTTAGTATCTGTTGTGAGGCATACCCTCCCGTAGTCTTTGTAGTCTTCAACATCTGAAAGAGACTTTTCTTTTTGTTGCTAGTACCCCACAGTTCAGTATGGAGAGGGTCAATTATTTCTAATGTTTGAACACTGTTGGGTGCAAATCAAAGAATGAAAACCATTCAGTAATAGCAATTTAACTGTTGAACTCTTGTTCTCCCAGCTCTTTTGATGAACAAGATTAATCACGTTATATTACTTGGTAGAATTTGAGGGTCTATTGTTTCAAAATAATACCTAGTTGAATCGATGTTCATATGGTCAAATGAGCCGTTGAATGTAATCTGGAGGCAAACAAAGTTTTTTTTAACATAACTATGGGAGGCCATGAGCCCATAACAGATAGAAAAGGAGAATAACAGCCTTCAACTGGCACTTTTGGAGGTTAGCACAACACAGGAGTAATAACCATGCCAAGAAACACATGAAACATGGTGGCTTACTCTTTGAAGAACATACATGGCCTTAGGAATTGTAGATACTTAAATCCTAATATCTTCTGTTCTGAAGCTTCAGCAACAAAAATTTCCAAGGAAATAGCGCTTTAAAATTAAAACTACAGGATTCATATTTAAGTGTAAAATCCATTAAAAAAAATAAACCCTGAAACATGCATGAGCTTTCAGAATACGGAAATCCCAGACAGCGAGCCTGCATGTATGTAACAACCAGCAATCCAGCATACAGTACAATAGTCTAATGGACATAGTCACAAAACTACAGATCAATACACGGATTGTTGCCATTAACACACTAATGTATTAATGTCGCTCCAAGAGCCAATTTGTGGAGACAATGCATATGATGTTTCAAATATGCATAACCATTTGTTCTAAAAGAAAAAGTATGCATAACCAGCATAGAGCCTATGAATGAAATATGCATCAATTGGGAATAAACAGCAAGCAATAGATTTTTCCACTTGTTCATGATAAGTAAATTAATAAGAATGAAGTCATAGGAGAGGCTTCACAAGTGTAATATATGTTAAAGCAAAATTTCTAGTGACTTACTGACAGTGAATGGTTAGTGATAATTACACCTTTTTCTGATTCTATCCTGTAAAAAGATACAAACATAATGTCAGAAGACTCATGTGATGCTGGGTAACCTTGTTGTAGAATGATAGAAATTCTAGAAATTAGTATCTTACCCTAAAGGTATATTTGAATTGAAAGATTCCATAAAAGAAATGAGTGGGAAAAAAACATGTGATGGACATGATTAAACCAATAAGCAAACAGATGTTAGAGCTAGCTTTCAACATAGGGTGGTCAACTCTCTGAACAATGAAATCTGAAAACAAGGGACCAGCACTACTCACGACATACAGGAGTTGTTATTTTTGGAGATCTAACGCCCGGTTCGTGCACTAGTTGGCAACAGATCTCAACTCTAGCAGGAAGGTCCTAGGTACACCGGGAATGTGTCGGTGCGGCTACCATGGTTGGCATGGGCAGCAGGCAGTGGAGGACATTTGGATTAAAAGATTTCCATAAAAGAAATAACACCTCCAGGAAGGCCCCTAGGTACGCCGGCAATGTGTCGGTGCGGCTAGCGGGCAACATGCCTTGACTCTCTTTTTTTTTTGAGAAAATGCAAAGAGATTTTTGCGTTTCATTTCATTGAAAAGGTAGAGTTTGAATTACAAGCCTCCTAAGAGGAGGCAACATGCCTTGACTCTTACCCCAAAGGTATATTTAAATTGAAAGCTTCCATAAAATAAATGAGTGAAAAAAACATGTGATGGACGTGATTAAACCAATAAACAAACAGATGTTAGAGCGGGTGTTCAACTCTCTGAAGAACATATGTTCAGAGAGTTCAACATAGGATGTTCAACTCTCTGAACAACAGAAGCTGAAAACAAGGGACCAACACTCTCACAACATACTGGAGGTGTTATTTTTGGAGTTCTGATGCCTGGTTGGTGCACTAGCTAGCAAAAACATATGCCTCGAATGTAGCAGGAAGGTCCTAGGCACACCAGCAATGTGTCGGTGCGGCTACCATGGTTGGCATGGGCAACAGGCAGCGAAGGATCCCCTGTTGTAGTGTCTTGGTCGCATGGAAGCACTTCGACCGGTATTGGTTAACGGTTGTAGGCATAAGTTGTGTCCGATAAGGGGTGCGGTAATGTGTGGCCTTCGGGGTGCGAGCGGCGGATGACAGTTTAGGGGCCTCTACACTGTCGGTGGGATGTCTTCCGTACCATATCAGGCCTGCCAGGCCATCCCCCCCCCCCCCC
>CBMN010002471.1:0-10000 GCA_000582825.1 Hordeum pubiflorum | reverse complement strand
CCAACCTCTTCCACCGCTGCTAAACGGGATTGAACTTCAGGCTCGTCTTCGTAAGCTTCATCCACCATGGATGTGCCATCAGCTCTGCTTTCCACGGAGCCCTGCGATGATAGAGCTGACACTTACGGATCAATGCATTTTTGTGCCGCACAATGCCAAATGGAAGGAGCAGAGTGCAAGTCAGACGACGAGCGGTAGGTACCTCAAGCAGAGAGTGATTGGCATCCAGGCGGAATGCGCAGCAGCGCTTCCGCTGCTTGCATCAGCTCCAGAGCATACATGGTGAACGTGGTAGGCTTGGGCATCGCCGACGGCAGGGACACCTGAGCTCAAAGTGGCCCAGACATGGCTAGCAGAGCTGCCGCTGGTCGCTGGAAACAGTTGCAGACATGTCGACACGCACACCTGGATTTTGATTGTAGGTAGGCAGGGACATGCAGCTCTCTCGGTTAAGTACACCTGCTCCAACCGGTTCCACCCGAACTAGTTTGAAAACCAAATTGACAGGATTTCCACCCTTGCAAAAAAAAAAAAAAAACAGCATCGTCGACTCGTGTGAGAGGGCCAGCTGTATTGACTTGCTGCTAGCAGTGGGGAGCTGTGCAGGAAATCAACTGAATTTTCCATCAGGCATCACACGAACCACCGGACCAGATTTATTTTTTCAACCAAGAAAACCAGTGAAATTAGAAGGGAGCTTTGTGCGGCGCCCCAAGGGTTATGTTTTGTTTTTCCCTCTTCAAGTGCCGAGTAAAGAGGGGGAGTGGGCGATCTACGCACATTTTACATCGTTAACCCTAAAAGGCGTTACTTGTAACGTTTTACGGACCGTTCAAGTTGCATCATGTACCAACGGAACAGACCAAGGGGCACCGTCACGGTACCCTCGTTTTACACGGCGCCGTTCCTGTATGATACTTTTCTCTATATGATCGCATTGATTTCGTGCATTGACGCGGTGATGTCTTATTGGTACTCGTTCCAGGAGCAGGCGAGCCCGTCCTCTCAATCGCCGTTCTGGTATTATACTCCCTACAAATATAAGATGTTCTAACTTTTTTCTAAATTGGATGTATATAGACACATTTTTAATGTGTTTGTTCACTCATTTTGGTCCGTATGTATTCTATATTCAAATAACCAAAACATCTTATAATTGTGATCGGAGGCAGTACAAGGATTTGGCAGCGTTGGGAAAAAAAATTAGGTTCACCACATATTTTTGCGTGTGTCAAGGTCCTCATAGCTCCGTGTGCCAAGGTCCTCATAGCTCATCTGCCTAAACAACAGCTAACCACTGTAACATTTCATCCGTTTACATGAACACTGCACTATTACCATCTGTTTATATATTAACAAAAAGAATTACAAACACAACCTATTGTGCGATCAAATCATAAGAAAAACAGGATATTACAAAAGCAATCATACTTCAAACAGTTTTCTCTAGTAACACGGCTGATGCCGTGGCACGTGTTACTATATACAGTTTGCCCCCAGTTCAAGGCGACGCTATCGACGGAATGGGCGCACACGAAATCCTTCTCCATTACAAGGTCATGAGAAATTACCTCAGCGCATACCAGGCTCAAAAGAGTGCCAAGTCGTCAGGAATGATCCTCTGTCTGGCCACATGTTCAGATGATAGAGCTCATTGGCTGAAGTGGATGTAGGCCAAAATGTATTTTCCTCTTTATGCCTGATATCTGGACTAGTAATGTGCACTGCAGAAGTTAAGACATATGCAGATCAGTGTTGTTGATAACATATGTGTAGCACACTATGGAAGTGGTTAGAACTAGGGAGAATCTTGACCTTGAACTCCAGGATTCTGAAGGAAGGGCTCATTCAGGATGTCAGAATGTTGTCACAAAATCGTGCGCCTAGCAGGACGGGAACGTGCCATTATACTTCTATCATGGGGCCTATTGATGATTTGAAGATTTTGTACAGCGCATGTTGAACATCTCCAGAGCTATGCTCGCAGCGAATCAGATCAATCAACAGTGGGAAAAAGCGGGGCAGTGTTCTCCTAAATGAATTCTTCTCTAGGTTATGCAGTAACTGCATCGCTAGAAGAACCAAGGGGGTCCTAGCAGACAGCTCCTCTTGCTTGGCAGCGCCCAGTGGCACTATGCAATGTAAAGTTTGATTGCCGTGAGAAGCTTCATCAGATGGTCCATTCCCGGCACACTTTAGATATGTCCGCAGTATTTTCTCACAGGCATCAAGTAGTCGTGATTCTATGTCCATGTCTTCCGATAAAAATGGATACCCATGGAGCACAGCTTGGAGAAGCTTCAGGTAGCTTTGGTATGTCTCGTTCTCGAAATGGACAACTGCTGGTTCAGATGCCTCCAGAAGGGAACATGCTTTATGGAATTTCATCTGTAACGAAGAGTCTGAGCTCACTTCACTTGCATGAGTTGCAATACTTGATATCATCTCCAAAAGAATGCTAATGTGCTCAGGATGAAGATATTTTCCCTGCTCCTCGTACAATTTAATAATGCCCTGTGTACAAGGAAAAAACTAAGTATGGTGTGGGAAGAATGGAAGAGAAAAAGACTTGATTGTCGGGATCACTACAGCACAAGATCTTAGGTATTACCCAGTAAAGGAAGATATTTGATAAGGCTTCAGAACTTACTTCAACACAAGAACTGGCATCGATAACCCCTCTAAGGTAGTACCAAACTGTCCCATAGAGGCACCTGTACCTAGTTTTGTTTAAAAGGGTGCCGTGGGGGAAATGGGAAAGCACTCTGTTCATTTGATCCTCAGAACCCCCTATCATCCTAACAATCTCCTCTCTTTGTCCTAACAACTCATTATTCTACTCTGCACTTTCAGTACTCGGTGTCTAATTGAGGAGAAAACCAACTAGGCACTAGCTACTAAGGCTTCCGGATTCTAAGACACCTGTGTAGAAAATGAGTCAAGCCATTCCAGTCCATCTAGCCAGATGCCCAAAGTCAAACTGTGTAAAAGATCACATAGGTCCTTATACGTTTTTGCATTTTACCATCCAAAAAGGATCTCTAAATCAAAATTAAAGCATACACGAGTATAGTGTCTTAGCAAGATAATGCACATGAGAACAGAGTGTTGCTCAGTTGGCTAGGTGCATGAGTGAAAGACAAGCCAGCCTACATTCGGTTCTAGGACTCCACAGGTGGCTCACAGTTGTCTCGTTTATATATAAAAAAAGGAATATGCGCTAGTCCCCGTAGATGTAGGCAAGATATAAATAGATAATGTACATTGGTCTAATTTAATTAACAAAAAGCAAGTACCTGAAAGATTAAGAGTATTAGGGCCATATGATTTTTCAGTTTGACAATGGCGTAAGAAGTTGTCTCCATATTAGCTTCGTCTTCATCGTTACTATAAATTTCATGATCTGAATAGTGATCAGCTTCCGAATAAGATTCCATTCTATCTGGAATGTCGATGTCTTGCATCATCCTTACAATTTTAGAGAACACAATAAAGGTTTGTGTTGATGATTCTTTGAAGCAGAGAAGAACATCCTTCCATTCCTCCTTGGAAAGTTTACTGCCAGCTCCCTCCGCTAAACGTAGCAAAGCAGACACACCGATGGTAGCAGAATGTTTATAGGGACTTCTGATAAAATATGCGACAATAGATGCAACTCTTGCGAGTTCTGGCCGCATAACGTCAAAGAAATCAACAAATAAACCCACTAGAGATTTCACTGCCAATGTTTGTGTTTCAAGAGTTGAAAAATCACCCTCGGTGCCGTTTGATGTTAAGGTCTGATCATTGACCCTAGACCTTTGATTGCTAAACAGAGGATAAACAACAGACTCTAATATACTGGTCCAAAAGGACTGTGAAAAGAGGTGCCCATGATCCTTCAAAATATCAAAAAGCACTCCTACAGCACTTTTCCCAATGGTCAGCCTTGGATCAGTTGTCAACCTGGCTAAACCTGAAAAGGCAAGAAAACCAAAAGGACAAAATAAATATTTATCAATTGATTTTAAAATCCTTCCCCGGACCCTGCACAAGCAGGAGCTACAAGCACCGGGCTGCCCTTTTTTTATATAATTTTAAAATCCTCTATGTTTTCATATAACTAGCACTTCTGCGAATGAAGAAATAATGTTGTACCTTCAAGGAGAGGAACCCAGAAGGAAACATAATCATTCTTGTTCACAATGGCATTTCCTTCTGACATGTCTGAATTCCTGGGTCCATCGGCACCCTTATCTTGACAGACAAATCCTTCGTCGGCAAGTTTAACAGCACAGAATCGGAGAAACGCAATAGCATTGAGACTGGCCTCACTATTAAATTGGCTACTTGTAAATGCAATAAGACATTGGACACAATCTGTAAATGTTGTGGCATCTGTCTCGGTTATGTATCGAAAGTAGTCACGGACAATTCTTTCCATAGTCCCAAATGCCACTAGGACAGTACTCTTCGTATCATCAACCGCAGCAGAAGTAAAAACCTGTACATTGACAAATAAAAAACAATGAATAACATATGCTAGCTTTATTTTCCTGGACAGACTACACTAGCTCCAGATGTGAACTTATCCAAGGCACTCAAAGTAAACTAAAATTAACCAATAAAGCAATACATACCGTAAAAACACCCTTCCAGCCAGATTTTATGTTGTTAACTCGACTTAGGACCATCTGTGAGACACATCGAACAATTAGCTCACGCACTTCTGGAACATTACTCTTCTGCATAACAACAACGAAGGGTTGAAGGAACTCATTTTGAAAGTTATAGTTCGCCAGTTCCTCTCTTTCCAAAAACTTCATTGCTAGCTGCCTTAGAGAGTCCATTACAAACATTGCAACAGAAAGATTTTCTAATAATCCAACAGACACAAAAAATTCTGATAAAACTTTCCAAATTCGAGACCACACCAAACGTATGCGGTTGATATTGTAATGCCTGCACAAACAAAATCCAGAATTAGACTAGCTAAGATATACCCAGTCATGGCTTTTTTATGCTACTTAAAATTGTTGGTTTTATGTGTGGATCTCAAGAATTTTCTTACGCGATCTCTACTATTTTTGTAAGGCAGAAGATGCGAGGATCTGACGGAGACTGCAACTCAGTCATTGAGACCTTGCAAAGAGCTTTCACAAAAGCAACAATGGCATCACTGTTTAACCTTTGACTATGGGCAAATATATGATTCAACTCAACAATGCCTATCTGGTCCAGCAAATTTATGTTTGATATGAAATTATTGATCTGTTCAGGAGTAACCAATGCTGAGGCACTGGTTTTTGCAACAGTGCTATCATAAGAACCCCCTCTAACAGCAGCCATCACGGCAGGATTCTGAAGAGCATTGGCTCTCTTTGAAGGTAGAACAGAAGTAGACATCTGAATTTTTCCTTCTGACTCAACCATAGGCACTGTTAGAAATGAAGCATCAGTAGGCACCCCTTCTCCAAGCAAATGTAAATGCTCAAACCGCGATAAACATGTTAGCACGTGCTCCCAAGCTTCCTGCAAGTAATTTCCATCTTCGATTGCAATGGAAATTATAGCCTGTTGATAAATAATCAAGTAAATACATCATTCAGCCACTTTGAAACTGTCAGATATGTCTAGCTGTTTACTGGTAAAGTATATCAAGAACAAAAATAGACTTCTATCACCAACATTGAGTATACCCACACAAAAGAGGGATTGTTCAACAAGAATTGGCATATTTAATGGTAATCATTTTTTTCCAAAATAACATCAAGAACATAATAAATATCACTTTTCAGATGGCTCAAACTCCAATATGCTCAATGTCAGAAGTTTTATTATGTTCACTAAAAATCTCAGTCGCAAAAATCCTCCTGCAGCACTATTTGTAGGTGAGCAGTGGGTAGTTGCGATTCTAACCCTCACTGTGTTTTAAGTTTGTACTTTTCGCTTTCAAGGAGAGCACTGAAACACCAAAAGGGGTAAAAAAGACAGTAGATTACATAATTACATTAAACACCAAACAATATGCAAGATATGGAATTTGTATAAGCTGGTGCGACCATTTTTCAGACAAGGAGAGTGGCAGAAGTAAGAATTTGCAAGGAACAAGCTAGAAATATATGATCCAAAGATCCATAGAATCAAATATGCCTAGTTTCGTAGAACTGACTAGATAAAGAAACATTTTATAAATTTCACAAAAGCAATATGCTTTCATTGACATCCTACCTTAACAGCGTCGACATTCTTCTGTTTCATGTCTGCAGCAGAATGGAGGGATGTGAATTTGGCTATGGATGTCAAAAAGGCATCTCTCTGTGTCTGCAGGCACATAACAGAGGTGACATGCACTGCCGATCTTAATCCAATTAAACACTGTGATGTAGCAGCCTTGTCATCACTTTGGTCTAGTGTCACACTGAACGCAGCCATCATAGGAGCCCAACAGGCCTCCATCATGAATCTTAAAATGGTTGCCTCAGCAACAATATAAAACACAGACCTGCATGCACAAGCTTAAGTTCATAAAGTATCATTCAACACATAAGTATTCTAACAAAGAGAAAACATCCTGATCTTACTCTGATTTCCCATGCTTTGCTTTAAATTTCTCCTGTATGTGCTTAATGAGCAAGTCATTTGCCCCATGTGCCTTGTCTTCAGTCTGTACCCAGTTGACAAAGTTCATAATGTTGTCTAAGCCTAGAAGCTTACTTACGCTGTTGGTTTGCTTGGCTTGTGCAGCTGAAGAATCAGCACTCATTTTGATCTCATTGCTGACAATTTGGTCGTACAATGTACTTAGGTAAGCTTCAGGCAAATCCTTCCCATCATCAATTCCCCGGTTATTGCGCATAAAATCAGCCTTAGACATCTGCACAAGAAAATCTTCATTATTACATGTGCCATTCCCAGATGATAACATAGACAAACTTGACTTACCTTATCCTTCACCATGACACTGTGAGCATCAGTGTTTAGCAAGATCACGGAATAAGCAAGAATATAAGCGGTATCTGCACTGGTAAAAATATTTAGGTTGCATTTACAGTAGCGTTCAGCAAACTTTTCCATGATCCTGTCAATTTTCTGTGCTTCCCCTGGTAATCTGAAACCTTGCAAGAAGAATCTAATCGCCTCGCCAAAATCCAACCCTTTAAAGTTTAGTGCATCCACATAGGCATGCATGACTTTGAGAGGAAACTCGTCTCTTTCACCCAAATAATCTCCAACCATTGTTGCATTTAAGCCAGCAGTGTTTATCAAGAAAGAAGCCACATCTTCCGGGGACTGGCCTATCTTCTTGCCTCGAATGAGAAAGTCAATGCCTTTGGAAGGTTTTCTGTTAAACAAGGCAATTCCTTTCTGCAGAAGGAGACATAGGCCTGTCAGTGATGCTTTAAAAGAAACCGTTTCTGCCTAAAGAAATAGAAATGATTAGAAGTAGGCAATTATTTACACCTGAAGTTCTATTTTGTACGCTCGTCGTTGCTCAAGTGAGGAAGAATCAGATACGTCAGAGCTACTAGACTCAGATTGTAGATCATAATCCATGCCTGTCCCTTCTTCCCCATTATGGATGTTATGATTGTCCGCTGAACTTAGTAATTCAGAAATTATAGGGAGAGTTTCACCAATTCTCAGTTGCTGGTCCATCCATGAACCCATTGACTTAATAACAGTTGCAAGGCACTTGACAGATTCAATTCGAAATGTTTGGTCTTGTGCAACAGTTAGTGTCGTTGTTGATCCATCAGGGACACCTAAAGCCGTCTTAAGTAGTCCATTGACAATCCTGTGAACATCAATGGAATTAAATTGCTTTGCTGTGAGATTAGAAAGAGACAGCCGTATTTTTCCAGTAGAAATTGCACATCTAGAATTGTACCCTTTGTATAGACTGTTCGCTATATTTGGTAAGAAATTAAGAATACAAATGAATCTTATTAACCAACGCAAATCTTCATCGAGAATAAAACTAGCTTACCTTTCAAAAATGTTCGGTGCATCAACATCACAATCATAGTTCACAAAGATATCAATAATAACCTGAGGTTCTTTGCAAATCTTCTCCAGGAAGTTTAGAACTGTCATTTTTTGCAAAAAGCTAGGCTGAAGGACATTTTCAAGAACCCTTAGGACAAGCATAGGAAAAAATATTCCGATTTCCTCTTTCAAACCAGATCTAAACCTTAACAGAAGACCCATAAAAATGGAGCACAAAAGCTGGAAAACACTCATTGCTGACATGGCACTGTTCTTCAACAAGGATAAACAAAGGTACTGCTTAATTGCTTCAAGATACCTGAACAAGCAGAAGAAAAAACACTGATATTAGTAGGATGTCCATTCTGTTGAACCTCATGCTCAATTCATTTTGGAATGATCAAATGACTTAACCAGCTTCCATTATGGAAATTTTGGTGCATGATTAGATGAAATATTTCGGTATGAATAAATACTAAATTTTAGATTATTAACCATCAGTAATGATGATTTTGTTAGTTCCAACTGCCAAGTGGCATCATCAACCTTGCTCCATCACTGACTGTTATCAATGCATAGGCTATGTAGCTATGATATTCGCTTCTCAGTTCTCACCCACCTGCTTGGTGTCCTTAACGACCTTTTTGTATGCATTCTTTACTGGGAGTACCACAACGAATTGAGTTAGAAAATACTGCAATACAGGCTTGACAATGGGTAATCTGGTTCATTATTCATCTAACATGAGGTTCAGGCTTCAGTACAAAGGAACATCAAATATCAATACATGTTCATGAATTCCTCAATGATCTAGAGCTACAAATACATCATCCAAAGTTCCAAACACAACCAAATTCACGAACCAAGTACCAATGGTTTCTCCATCAGTCAAATCCTCATGTAACCAACCCATATGGCAATTAGGAGTGTTCAACCATGATTTGAACAAGAACAGTGGCAAAATCGCTGATCAGGTGTTGCAGTTCATTTTCTTTCGTTAACCTCATATGGTGTGGCAGAGTCAGTAAAAAAAATGACAAATGGTTTTCAGGGGTTAGATTATAACCGTTTTTGACTCCCCTAATAACAGTCAATCAAGCAGATTACACAGAAACAACACGCTACTCTCCTGATTTTTTTAACACTCACACTGTTGGCAAGTATAGTTTACTCCATCGTGCATTTTAACTCCTTCCCCTGCCCCTATCATTTTGGTATGTTAAGACTCACTGGAACAGTAATATTTATGGAAAGAGGGAATGCAATAAATACGGATGTATATAATCAGAAGAAGCATAGCTATGTGTGCATACTTCTCATTTGTCCTCCAGAACGGCCCGGCATTGTCAACGACCATCCTAAGTAACTCAAGTGACAACACCTTCCCCCGGAGAAGTACTGGATCATCCGGGTTATCCGGCGTGGCGAACTTCATCGACAGTTTGCAGAGGTTTTTGAACAACGCCAGTCCATCCTCCCTGATCCTGCTCATGCTCTCATCCTCCCCGCCTCTGTCCCCCTCGGCCGGCACATGCGCGGCATCCTCTGGCGCGTCGCTCCCCTCCATCGCCTCATTTATGAACGTCTGCGCCGCCTGCACGACGCTGGAGTCGTTGAGGCTGCGGTCGGAGAGGTCCATCATGTCGGCAGCTGAGACGGTGCGCACGCGGACGTCCATGGCGTCCGCCTCCACGCGCGCGAACACGACGACCAGCACCTGCGCGAGCGCCAGCTTGGCGCAGAGCTGGTTCCCGCCGCTGGCGCTCCCGAGGTACAGGTTATAGCACGCCTTCACCATCTGGCCCAGGCACTCCCCGCGGACGGAAACCGAGGGGCAGCGCGCCAAGGCGACGAGCACGCGGAGCGCGGCGAGCTCGAGGGCGTCATCGCCGAGGCCGCCGCAGGAGAGGACCGCGGCGAAGAGCCTGGAGACCGGCGAGGGGTCGGCGGGGGCGACGTCGCCGAGGAGGAGGCGGAGGGAGAGGAGGCTGGCGACGCACTCGAGGGCGGGCTCGGCGACCTTGGGGGAGCC
>CBMN010002468.1:0-14802 GCA_000582825.1 Hordeum pubiflorum | reverse complement strand
GGGGGGGGGGGGGGGGGGATCAGCCTCAGCCTGTATGTATAATAAACTAGGCAGAGCCGCTGATGACAGGCTGAATATCTTATACTCCTGCCACAGAACTAGTTTGGGTTCAGAACCAGACAGGTCCTGACATACACGCATAGCTCAACAATTAATACAGGGGATCGGAGCTGGTTTCAGAGTTTGACCAGCAATTATATTTGTCACCCTGTTCCTGACATTATCTCCGAAGAATCGCAGTAGAAAAATAAGTTGGTCATGTACGTCACACAACATGCCTCTTGGTGCAGGCAATGCCTGCCTCTGACATTTTACACTTAATGGAAAATCCGTCGCATGTACGTAGCTGCCATCAACCACTCTTTTTCTTTTTACTGAGATTAAAATCCGGACGGTTAGTTTCTTCAGAGCTATGTTAGCCATCACAGTCTTACATACACTAATTACCAGAGAATCTTAGTTGAAAAGCTGTCTGCGCCGGCACACAACATGCCTCTTGATGCAGGCAGCCACACAAGACCCGACACGCAAGCACCATCGCGAAGAACAGTTGACGAAGGTGCTGGTAATTGCCACGATCACACAGCATTTGCCTGGCCATGCACAAGCTGTCTTTTAATTACCACCACAAGAAACGTACTACGAGAAACTAGGTAGATAGAGGTCCAGCCAAAGCTGCTTTTATTACTACCACCACGATGGCCTGGCCATGCATGATGTGCTGTCTTTTAATTAAATTACCACAAGAAACTGCTAGTAGAGGTCCAGGCAACGGCTGGAGGAAGAATTTCTAATTTTTTACCGTTGGAAAGTCTCGACGGAAAACGTTCTACCCACCCACCCCAGAATCCGAAGGATCCCGCATGCCCCTGGGCCCCCATTTGACTTCACCCATGCCAGTTTTCATCTACCTCCCTTCCTTCCTGCAAACTGATTCTAAAATCATCTTATAAAATATAAAATGAAAACTGATTCTAAAGTCCAGCGTGTGCGTGTGTCCCCGACGTGCACGTGCCGTCACGACACACCTACAGAGCATTATTTTACTGTTACCACCCATATATATACGGGCATATCATATCATATCGTCAACTGGTGGCACCGCCGACAGTAAAAAAAGAATCGAGGACATTCCATGGACGAGTAGAGAAAGGTAGATCATGATCTGATCTGATCTGTCGCCGGCGGCGTCAGCTCACCGGCTGCTCCTGGGACTGATAAAAGCGCGCCGAGAGCTGTTCCTCGGGGCAACAGCAGCAGCTGCCCGCAACTGCAAGTAACGAACAACCCATGTGACGCCGGGCACACAACTTTAGCCCGATCTCGTCACTGATCAGCGTGTGCCTTGTCCTAGAGGCAAGGACATGCTTTGGGCTGGGTGAACTGAAATGAACTGAAGAAGATCAGTAACTGAACTGAAGAAGATCACTTTATATTTTACTCATCTACGTACAATTTGATTAACCCATATCTATAACCAATATGGTTAACATAACCACAGTTTTCATGGCAGTTAAGGCACCTAGTACTAACTGTGGCGCGGCAGACATGTGGCCAGGCCACATGTAGTATGTGTGATTGTGTATTACTGCTGCTAGTTATGGGTTGTAATAAAAAGCCACAGAAGCGCAGTGACCAACAATTCAGCCCAGGACAAAAGTCCCTGAGTGAGAGCAGACTCTGGACGATGGCCCTGCCTGTATACGTCGCCTGCATGTCTGTTCCTACGACTCGAACCACCGGGTTTATTTTGCCGTGTTCCCAGTTGTCATATACCGGCAATTCTTTCAGGTGTGCAGACAGCCCAACTGAATGAATGTTTTTTATCTGTGCTACGTGTGTGTGGGTGAACAGAGAGCTTAACAGTGGAATTTGGAGCGTATGCGTACACTGTTACGGTAGGTGACAAATCAGGACTGCTGGGTTTTGGAGCTGCGTATCATAGAGACAAACCAAGATCTTCACAAGAGAAAAATAATTCACCGCTGGACCGCAGAAGAAAAAAGGGGTGAGGAAACTGTGTCATGTCCTGATTAGCATAGATAGAAGATTCTCCGTGTCTGTTCTCTCTCAGCATCGGGCCGGACAGCGGCACCACCAAAAAGCACGCTCGATCGCCACCCAAATTAATCTCCACGGATTAATCAGTGAGAACGGTGGATCTATCTACGTACTACCCGAATTGATTAGTCGCTTCGATCGTCTCATCCTTCATGCAGCAGGCAGGCAGCCGGTCGCATCCGCCATGTTCTGACCGGCGATTAGCAGCGAGAGGATTCTTTCTGGCTAGATTGGATTGGAACATGGAGGAGGTGCAGATAATTGCACAATTCTGGTGGCTATCATAATTAATTAATTAATCACATCACCAGGATCTCTCTCTGAATTTTCTTACAACCTTCTTCCGCCATTAACGACCTCCGCCCAGTAATCAACAACCTACTTCATTATACAGCTGCTGCATCAGTATTTCACAGAGCCATGGCAAAAAGGAAGCACACATAGTACTACGAACAACACCTTATTTATGTATATGATGAGGAGGCAGAAGCATAATTTATACCATGGCCACGGACCCAAGAACGGAGAAGAGAAAGAAACAGGGAGCGACTGGGAGAATTCTCCATGGGATTAATCGGCCGGCCGGCGTGCCGGTGCCAATTCTCGCGCGGCGGCCAGATCGCAGCCTCACGACGCCCGGATCCGCTTCTCGGCAGGCATGGGCATGGGCATGGGCATCGACCGGAACACGGTGGAGAGGTCCCGCGGGACGGCGAGGCAGACCCGCGCCGTCGTCGTCGTCGTCAGCGTCGGCCGCGACTTCCGCTTGACCGCCGGGAGCCGAGGCGCCGGCGGCTTGCGCGGCGCCGCTGGGCACTCCTTGGGCAGCCGGATCCTGCAGTCCTTCGACGTCGGCGTCGACGGCTCCTCCTTCTCCTCCTCCGCCGCTGCGGCCTTCGTCTTGTCCTCTGCTGCTGCCGACTCCTGCGTGGACGACGCCGGAGAGGGAGAGGCCGACGCGGCGTCGGAGGGCGGCGACGGGGCCAAAGGCGCCGTCTTGATCGGCGGCAGCGACGCCAGGCCCTCGTCGGCGGAAGAGGCCATTGCCGTCGGCCGGATCGGCGGTGAAATTCGCGGCGCGAGTGGGTGTGGAATGTGGAATGGGATCGAATTCTTGTTCTCCGGTGGTGGGTGCAAGAAGTGGGTAAAAACAAAGGAACCGAGGAAAGAGAGAGGTTGGGGGCTGCAGGCCTGTAGCGCCAAGGCGTTAAATAGTAGCGGCACCGAATAGAGGAGGGAGACAGGGAGGTGAAGGAAAATAAAATCATTCGTGAGGGTGTAATTGCAAACTTTGTGGGGGGTTTAGTTTGCCATGAGTTATATCCTTATTAACTGCTGACAGCCAGCGGTACTGTTTATTACAATTAGTGAATTTCACTTAAGTACTAGTAGGAGGGAAGACTTTTGCGCATTTTACAAATGGATCCTCAAATTCACAGGACTTCATTCATCTGCAATGTCACACACTATCACACTTGAATCATGCAATTTGTATCAAAATTCGTTTGATCGCATCACAAGAAACACATAGAATTGTTCCTACAAAGAAACGGAGTATGAATTAATAGGAATTGTCAGTGTCGTGAAATAGACCATGGCCTCGGCTACTTCCTTCCATCTCAACACCACATGGTATATCTGTATGATTCAACCCAACTATTACTAGCATGGCGCAACATTTGCACCGTCGATATTCACACAATTCCAACGAATCCAATAACTAATCCCTTCATTTTACAGACAGTTTTTTTATTGGACGTAACAAGTAGCCATCAAATTCAAGTTATGTCCGACGAAAATGGATGAAGCCATATCCTATCTAGCCTGCATTAACTTTTGCGTCTAGCTCCTAGATATGTGTGGTGGGAAAATTATTCATATTGGGAGAACATTACATTCTTATTTGGAAGTTGAAAGGTTAGAGTAGCATGTACACTTGGTGTGTCAAACTAGGGAGAGGGATGGCCTCAGGATTAATACTTATATTCTAAATTGTTATTAACCGGTGGCGACAACCAGAATGTATTATTTTTAATACATGAAAAATTTCCACTTAAGTTCAGCTACGAAGGTGACACAAATACATAAACCTAACTCGCTAAAACAACCGAATCAATATACGTCTTTCCTCTCAATACCACAGAATAAATGTGTGTACATATCCATACAATTGACCCCAACTTTTAATGGCATTACTTACCATCCATATTGTCGATATGTCTATATCCAGCTCTAACAAATCCTATAACTGCCCCCTTGCTTTCACAAACAGTTTGTCGGCAAGTGTAACAAATGGGAAGAAAAATCATGCAACTACCCGCCAAAACGAATGACGCCTTATCCTATCTAGCATGCATCAAATTTTGCGCCTAGCCCATAGATATGCGCGATGGAAAAAATTAATATGGTAAGAACATTTGCATTTGGAAGTCAAAAAGGTCGTACGTAGCAAAATAGCATGTAGCTTATGCATTGTTGCGAGGAACTAGAGCGCGGGGTGGCCTGGCATGTGACGGTTAATAGTTGTGTTCTCGATTGGTCTTAACTAGTAGTGACAACCAATAATATTATTTACTATATGAGTAAATTTCACTTAAGTTTGGCTACGAAGGTGACACAGATACATAAACCTAACTCGCTAAAACAGTTAAAATTGATTTTTTCCATCTCAATATCATAGAATAATTTTTTTGTATATATCCATATAATTCACCCCGACTTTTAATAGCGTTGCACACCATTCGCATTGTCGGTATATGTATATATATCCATCTCACGAATCCAATAGTTACTCCCTCCATTTCACATACTATTTGTCAACAAGTATAAAATGTAGCCATAATATTAGTGTAATGTCCCGCCAAAACGAATGACACCTTATCCTATCTAGCATGCATTAAATTTCGCGCATGACCCCTAGATACGCGCGGCGGACATAACTAATATTGCGAGAACATTTGCATTTTTCTTTGGAAGTCAAATAGGTGATTGGTAGAAAAATGGCATGTAGCATGTACATTGTTGCGATTAGCTAGAACATGGGGGTGGCCTGTCCGTCGGTGATTATACCGCTGTTCTGAATTGTTCTTAAGTGATGGTGACAACTAGTAATATTTTTTACTACATGAGAAACCTAACTCGTTAAAACAACTAAAATCGATATACTTCTTTCCATCTCAAGGCCGGGGAATAAATGTATGTAGTATCCCTACAATTAACCCCAACTTCTAATAGCGTTACTTACCATCCATATTGTTGGTATGTTTACATCTGGCTCTAAGGAATCCTATAATTGCCCCCTCCATTTCACGGATAGTTTGTCGGCAAGTGGAACAATTGGGAAGAAAATTCATGCAATGTCCCACCAATAGGGGTGGCATGGCCATCAGGGATTAATAGTGGTGTTATGAATTGTTCTTGAGTAATGGTGACAACTGGTAATATTTTTCTACTACATGAGTAAATTTCACTTAAGTTCATCTACGAAAGTGACATAAATACACAAACCTGATTCGCTAAAACAATTGAAATCGATATACTTCTTTCCATGTCAATATCGCTAAATAAATGTTTGTATATATCAATACAATTCACCCCAACTTTTCATAGCATTACAAAGAATCCACATTGCCGGTATATCAATATCCATCTCGAACGAGTCCTATAATCACCCCCTTTCTTCCATAGACAGTTTGTCGGCAAGTGTAACAACTGGCAAGAAAATTCATGTACCATCCTGCCAAAACAGATGACGCCTTATCCTATCTAGTGTGCATTAAATTTCGGGCCTAGCCCTTAGATACTCGCCACGTATAAAATTAATATTATGAGAACATTTGTAGTTTCCTTTTGAAGCCAAAATGATGGTAGGTAGCAAAATGGCATGTAGCATATGCAATGTTGTGAGGAACTAGAGCGTGGGGTGGCCTGGCACATGACGAGTAATAGTTGTGTTCTTCATTGTTCTTAACTGGTGTTGACAACCAGTAATATTATTTACTGCATGAGTAAATTTCACTTAAGTTCACCTATGAAGGTGGCACAAATACGTAAACCTAATTCGCTAAAACAATTGCAATTGATATATTTCTTATCATCTCATTATCACGAACAAATGTATGTACATATCCATATAATTCACCTCAACTTGTAATAGCATTACACGCCATCAACATTGGCGGTACATCTATATCCATCTCTTACGAATCCAATACTTACTCCTTCCATTCACAAATAGTTTGTCAGCAAGTGTAACAATTAGCCAGAATAATCATGTAATGTCCCGCCAAAACAGATGACACCTTATCCTATGTAGCATGTATTAAATTTCACGCATCGCCCCTAGACACGCGTGGCGGAGAAATAATAATATTACAAGGACATCTGCATTTTTTTCTTTGGAAGTACGAAAATATGGTAGGTAGCAAAATGGCATGTAGCATGGACATTGTTGCGAGGAACTAGAGCGTGGGGGTGACAGACCCGCAGGGTTACCAGAGGCGTTCTAAATTGTTCTTGATGAGGACAACTAGTAATTATTTTACTACATGCAAGTGACACAAATACACAAACTTAATTCGCTAAAACAATTGAAATAGATAGAGTTTTTTTCTTCTCAATACCACATAATAAATGTTTGCATATATCCATACAAGTCACCCAAATTATTATTATTATTCTGAGTAGAAGTCACCCAAATTTTAATAGCATTACACACCATCCGCATTGTCGGCATATTTATATCCACCTCTAATGAATGCAATACTTACTCTCTCTGTTTCACAAACAGTTTGTCAATAGGTGCCACGAGTAGCCAAGAAATTCATGTAGCGTCCCGCCAAAATGGATGACGCCCTATCCTCTCTAGTTCTGCATTATATTCTGCGCCTTATCCTAGATATGCATGACTAATGAAATTAACAGGGTAAAAACGCCCCATTCTATTTTGTAAGTTTGAAAAGGAGGCATGTAGCATGTGCATTGTTGCGAGGAACTAGAGTGTGGGGGCGCTCTGGATTGCGGGGATTAATAATTGAAGTTTGAATTATTCTTTACCGATGGTGTCATTTCTTTTTACAGATTTACTCATGTTGCTTAATGCATGACTGAATTCCACTAACGTAGTTGCCGTGTTTTTTCTTGTAGTTTTCAAATGAATCTTCGCATTCTCAGTCAGATATTTTCCATTAGGCAACTATGAAGCACATATTACGGCAAATCTCTAATTGCTACTCCACCACATCGATTAAAATACATATGGTGTATGTATGAGAGAAAGGATAGACAAGAGCCATCTTCATCTCTCTCACGATAAGGGAGTTTCCCTCACTCCACCTGCCCGTCGCCGATGAGTCTGTGGGTCCATGCCTCCTCCGATGGTCGGTCAGACAACGGGAGGGGGTGTGGGCCCTGGATCTTCTTTTGGCGTTGTAGATAGGTCGACTAGGGTTAGGTTAGGCTTCTTCGGCGGTGCCACAGTGTGGGCAACGATGTCGTGGAGTGTAATAAGGTTCCCTTGGATCCTTGTCTGCCGTGTCGCTGGTGATTTCGTCGATGGCGGTGGATTTGGTGTGGTCGTGGTCCTACAGTGGCGGTGGATTTGGTGGTTCCAGATGCAGATGTCAAGGCAGGGTATGGGGAGTTTTGTCCCTTATCTCCTCCCCCGTTGCAGCGGCGCTCATTCGTCGTTGCGGAGCTCATATGGGTGTTGTGCAGGTGGTGCTGCCGCGCAGGATCAACCGGTGCATCGGTTCCGAGATCTATTTTCTTTCGGACGGTAACGACTTCCTTTCAGGGGTGTATTCCATTGAAAGGAAGTCGTTACCGTCCCGCTCGGGAGGCTGGAGTTGGGCGGTTCCCTAGGGACCTTTCCGTGATTTCCATTTTCTTAACAGGGGTTCTTGTACCGATGGATAGTTTGATAGAATTGAGGGGTTCTGTTGGCAAAGAAACATGAATCAGAAATTCACACCGAGGCACCCCTAACAAAAGTCTCTCTAAACAATTGCTCATCTCCATCTCAAGGATAGATTGTCAGCACACATATATACTGGCAAATTCGTTGTCCAGCTAGTACAGTACTGCTGTACACTGATTTACGCAGCGTGGACAAAATACTGGCAAATTCGGCTGGAGCATTTTTGGACCCTCCTACACTTTCGGTGGAAAAAAGGGGGCGCGTACGTGCCCAGCTAGCGATACAGATGGCACGTAGTAGCTGTCGCAGTACCATGCATGCGCGCTGGCCATTGACGGACGCGAGGAGCGCGCGTGAGGGCCGGCCGGCCGGCGGTTACTAGTAGGGGTCTCTCGTCTCGTCCCCGGGTGCGCCCTGGCCGCTGGCCGGCCGGGATCAATGTGCCACAGTGGGCGGCGGTACGCAACAAACGGCCGGGGATGATGAGGCGGTGGAAAAGGCGCCTCGCCGGGGTATGGCCGGACGGACGGACGGGCGGGCGCACAGTGGGAGGAGGCCTGGCTTGGCTGGCGCCACGCCGCGCTACAGCGGGCGCAGCAATTGGAAGGTAGCGGCGGGGGCTGCTGGCGGTGGAGCCGCATGGGACGAGGGGGAAACGGACAACGGTGGGGGGAGAGAAAGCGGTGCTGGGCCGGCGCTTCTGCGGACGCAGCTTCTTCAGAGCGGCTGCGGGCCGGCGGCACCCACCGCCACCTTCCCCGTTCGATCTGTCAGAGCATCTTAAGCCACGATTTGCAAATCCGGCCCTTCAAACACCCGTGGACCGGGCGTGTCCGTTTTGAACCCCTATTTTTTCATCCGTGCAGCCGCATCTCTCATATTTTTTCTCGTATGTCCGATCACTTGCACGTTATTGGTGAAGAAGAAAAGAAAGAAAGAAAAAAGAATGAATAAAGAAAAAGAAAAGGTGGTCCGGGGTGGGATCACGTCCTATATGGCGGACTGACCAAACGCGCCCGGACGCTTCTGCGACCCCTCATATCGTTCTCATATTTAAGATGAATATGAGAGGTGCCGGTCAGTCCGGACGTTTGAGATGGGTATGAGGGGTCTGTCTGAATCGATTTTTTATGATCGGACAGTAACGGATGGCCTGACCAGGTGTATAAAAAGGGTATAAAGGGTACGGCTGTAGATGCTCTCAGTGGGTCAGTCAGTCGGGGCCGCGTGCGCACGGTCCCCGACCGGGGTGGGGGCTGCGTCTGCGTCGTGTAGATGGGGGCGGACGGACGGGCCACCGCTGGCTGCGTACCGCGTACGTCTGCTACTCCTACTACGTTACGTCTAGCGGCATCCTTCATGGGAGGGGGTCAGGGTCGGGGCAAGGGCGGGCCGGGGTTCGTTTTCCCTCGTGCGTTTCGGTGATTCAAGGCGTGACAATTGGTGGCTAGCTAGCTAGCCAGCCAGCCAGCCAGGGGCAAATTGGTGGCGGGATCTCGAGTTTAATTTTCTATAGCTTCCAAGGAAAGCCAGCTAAAAAAAATAGCCACTCAAAAGAAAATCCAAAGGAAGCAAAATTTTATTCTAGTGATTAATTTCAGTTAACTAATCAACCACCCCTTGATTTGGGTCCGGATTGAGGAATTTGGATGTTCGCTTGTGTCCGATCCATTATAAGTGTTTGTGTTGGAGACCACATTGAAATTGAAAACATTCACGCACGACTTGATTACACCTCTTTCCTTTTGATTCATAGGAAAGTATAATTAAAATATCTTCAGGAGCACTATTTATCTATGTTTTTCATGAAAAGTAAAGTAATAGTGGCCTTTTTCCATTGTATCCAGCACTGAAAAAATATGTGAACTCCTAGACATATTTGTAAAAAAATCTATTCACGAAGAGTGAGGCGAAGGCGTTGATAAGCAACGTAAATGATGGTTACCGATATACGAGGGAGAGAACGATCATGTGGTTCAATGGTTGAGGGGGGACGGGTTTGGCGCTCTATACGTCTCGTTGTGGTAGAATATTTACGACCGAGGCCTTGAGTGGGCGTTGTGTGAATGTGTTCAAGTAACGGTGGCGGCGTGCGTGTATGTCTACATTGTACTCAATGTCTTTGCCTTTCACAACAACAACAACAACAACATAACCGATGTTCCACTAAAACCTCTGAAAAATTACTGATAGGATGTGCAACCACTTTTAAACGGAAATGATGGCCGGAGTCGGACATCGGTGACTCAGGGCCAACCATCGCAAATTAAACACCACCTACGAGAACGGAATGCTTTTCATCCATTCCTAGATGGTGACTGCTGTGAGTGGGCGCCACTATGGATTGCCTTTGAAGCTAAGCTTTTCTTCTTTTTGGTGCTAGCTACTACGCGTACGGACTAAACTCGGTTCTGCGGTGCACGGGAATGCGAATGGGAAATACTAGTGGGCTGGATAATTAAGTTTTTGATCCCTTGCTTTGGTGCTCTATGCTAGGTGCATGGGGAAAAAAAAGGAGAGGCCGTAAGTTTCGGATTAAACCCACAAAAAATGCCTACACATTTCGAATTAAAGGGGGTAATAGTGAAGCATATATACTCTTTCATGTCTATCCCAATCAAATGCCACACCTGCGAATGGAAATGGGATGGAATTCCCTAGTCTGGTCTAGTGTCTAGTCCCAAGTCCCAACCCAGCCCATACATACCACCCCTTTCCCCGTTCCAAGCGTGCGTCCAGACCCCAGAAGGCACCGAAACTACCTACCTCTACCTGGCCGACGGTGGGAGCGAGAAAAGGCCTGAATTGTGGGGAAACTACGGAGAGATGCCACTGGCTTGCGGTGGAAGGGAAGGAAGAGCGGCAGATCTGGTGGGTGGCTAGCGCGTTGCTCGTCCCGAGTTCGAAAGGTTATGATCATAGTTTTAAATAGCCCGTTATACCTTAGCTATAGCCTTGCTATAGCCTTTTCAGCAGGGTGCCGCTAAATGGTTTCATGTACGAATGTCCCGCTATAGCCTGCTATAATCGGCTATAGCGGAGCTATAGCTTATTTGAAGGTCCGTCGCTATGTGCGATGGCCCGCTATTTAAAACATTGGTTATGATGATTCCGTCACATGGCCCATGCTGGGTTGGAAGGGTCCTCAGACACTTTTGCTGTTCCCAATCTTGGATTGCATCACGTATTCATCCATGCAATGCAACCGACGCGACAGGAAAATTTCCCGAAACAATTAACGCCGTGATAAATTCATGATGGAAGCTAGCTAGCTGGCGGGTGCTCGCAACTCACAAGTCGCCCCCGTGTGTGCACAACTCACAACCCATATACAACTCACTACTCACAAGTCGCCGGCCATGCACAAACGCAGCAGTAAAACCACCCGTGTGTGCAAGTGTACCGTGTACACGTATCGTGCGTATACGGATCGATCATCGATGCATCACGCGTGGATGTGGTTGGGAACGTGTATATGGGAGTACCAAAAGTATTGCCACTAGCTGGATACGGGTGGATCATCTGGATCCACAAGCCGCACCCTGCGCAAAGTTTAATACGCGGGGGTGAGGGTGGGAGGCGGATCGATGCCGTGCGTCTTGGAGGCATGCATGCATGGATGCATGCGTTCCTCTCGAGACACCTCCTGCACCAATCATGTGGGCCATGTGGCGTACACGATCCCATGCACATGCGAGTTCGTGCACCGGCGCATGCATGGCCGTGCCCATCCTCGATGGAAGGATCCGATGATGGACCATGCATGTGGATAAGCGAATTAATTAAGCGCTAACAAGCCACCTAACATGCCATGGTGGTACGTACGTGAACAGGCTATAGAAAATAGGATTCAACTCTGGGCGATGGCCCCCCCACCGATCCTGTGTCGTGCAGGGGACTGCGCAGCACATCGTGGCCTGCATGTTCTCGACTCTTTACTGGCAGCGGCAGCAACAGGGTGAAAAACATTCCTGTTAAAAGAATCTGTAACCATGGTGGGAGTCAATGCTCATACCCTGCATATGCCCAAACTGCCCTCCGCATCCGGGCAAAGCTCAGCTTTGCTAACGAGTCGCCTGTCGGCTGAGGTTTTTGCCGACAGACATGGCTAGCCGGGAAAGGTTTTTGCCGACGAATGCCAAACATTTCGTTTGTTGACACTTCTTGATGTTTACATTGGAGACTAGCAATAAAATATTATGCTTTTCGGGAATTATTGTCGAGGAGAGAAACCTGATATTTTTTATCCACACATATTTTTTTCTGATGGGGCATATACACCCACGAGTCGCAAGAACACCATGCATGGGGGCGCTGGGTCCTAGCATATCATGCTACTTGTTAACATATCATGTGGATCGACATTTGCGATCCCTCGTCGACAAATTATGCTTTCGCCGATAGTTCGAACTCTTTGCGACCGTAATTTTTTATGCTGGTCGCCTTAGCTATCAGATTAGTATATTACACGGGAATTTTCTGCCGAGAACTCTTACCCTAGAGGGTCATTCGCCGACGGTAAGTTTGATCATTACCAATCTTGTTATGACGGTAGACAGTTGGGAAATTGTGACATGACAGCAATAGCATGTTACATTTGGCATATATTTTCTGGACAGACAGCGTTTGGCATGCTACACAGCTGACCTCTTCTTTTGAATTTTGCTGCTGCGATATCATCACTGGCTACCGAAAAAGTACGTAGGTGCATGTGTGTATGGTCTACCGGCCCATGTCAGGATATCGGATGCATTCAAAAGGACCTGCATGATTGCCGATTAACTTGTTGGCATAGGGAAAGCAAGACTTGGTGTATTATTAGTTAATCTCCACATGCCATATTGTGCATGCGTTTCCTTAGTAGTAGTACACATAATTTAGTTGACCATTAATTAGATGACCCGAAAAGTATCGTAATAAGTATTGAACAAAATGGATCTGGGTCCAGAGTATTAGGAACCTTCAGCACTGAGCTGAGAAAAGACATAGGCGGGTGGGGCTCCAACTTCATCTATATTTCAGCTCCACTCCCAACTTCACCGGTGGAGCAGCTCCAGCTGCAAACTCCAGAGTTCTATAATTTTTTTTTGGAAAGAAACCAGCTCCTTCCTCACGGAACAGGGCTACGATCTGTAGTCCTGTACGTGTCTGGAACAGGAGCTACGATCGATCACGGTAGAGGGGACTTGGGAACAGGAGATGTACGTGTCTGGAACAGGGCCACGATCGATCTGCACAGCATCTTCCTCATCACGTGCTGCATGCTAGCCTAGCCCAGGCCCCTTCAATTTAACTTCGTGCCCACCCATGCCATGCCATCCATGCATGATCGACGCACCACGCATAATTCACCGCTCCAGCCGTGCTAAAGCTATAAACAGCCGTGCCGTGGACCGTGGTGATCCCCTCTGGCTGAATGATCGGCCATACGGCCGGCCGGGCCATATGCTGTCAATGATCCAGCGTGGTCGCGCGTACGCACGGGCCGGCCGATGCGTGTGGGCTGGCCCCGCCGGCCTGCAGCGCCGGCTGTCCGGCCGTCGGCCAGAGGATGATTGGTACGTCGTCGTCGACGATGGATCCATGCATGGCATGGCATGGATGCGGAGACGACAACGCCGAGGACCACCTGAGGTAGACGAAAAAGGCGATGTTTGCTGTCATCTCCTCCGCCTTTTCCCCTGCGCCAGCCAACAGCGCTGCCCCGCCGCGTGTTCTTGGGTCGCTCGCTCCTCCGGTCCTCACTCCACGGCGCCGCTGCATGTGCTGCAGATTCATTCGCATCTGCGACTGCGACTGCGACTGCAAGGCTGCGCCTATGCATGCTGCTGTTCGTTTCGGTTGTCGACCGCTCGCTGGCGCTGCAGCCAGCCATGGCTGCTGACTGTTCTTGTGATGGCCGGCGTCCGATTGTCGACCCCTCTGATGTGACTGAAGAGTGAAGACCTCCTCCTGGTTCAGTTCGTTAGGTTTCGCTTGTCTGATGGACGTGCAGGACTGCGGATCGACAGGTTTCATCAATCTTGCACTGGAGGATCCAGATCTTCTGCTTCGGTCTGCTACGACCTGCTCGTCGGGTCAGGTGCCTCCATCAATTTGATCGGCAGCAGCCGCGCCGTCCGTTCGACGCCGGCGTCAGTCATTGTTGCGGCTGAAGCCCGGAACCATGCATGGAATTGCAGTTTGGTGTTTGGAAGCTTGGGAAAGCTGCGAATCTGCACTGACATTGATCTGACATGACGGTCGCCGGCCTCGGCTGACCAACCATCTGCTGCTCAAAGCACAGCATAGTAACTTTCGTTTTGTTTTCGTAGATTCCAGTTTTTACCCCGTAAAGGTGAAATTTGTGACAATGTTTGTAACCCATTCAACGGAAATTCTTCAAAAGCACAGTAATGCTTATTCAGCAAAGTTTACTCTCTTATTTACGAAGCGCCATGGGACAGGAGGAAGATGCAGGATTAACTGGGCCGGTATTCAGAGGGACGATTCAGAGGGGACGTCGTCGACGATCCATGCATGCATGGATGGATGGATGCAGTCAGACAGAGAAGACGACAATGCGCGGAGGACCACCTGACGAAAAAGGCCATGTTTGCAGCCATCTCTCCCGCCCCCTCTGCATGCAAACCAGCCAGCACGTACGAAGGAGGAACAGTGGCGCTGCAGCGACGACGAAAGGGAGGAAAAATGCGTGATTCGATTCCATGGATCGCCCGCCATGTGCTGTGAGATCTCTGCCTGGTGCCGGCCACGCCAACCTGCGAGGCACAGGTAGGTGTGTTCCTTTCGTTTGTCTATCAGATCTCTCTCTCTCTCTCTCT
>CBMN010002460.1:0-10902 GCA_000582825.1 Hordeum pubiflorum | reverse complement strand
GGGGGGGGGGTTGAGGAGGAGCGATGTTGGGGCGGACGGAATTGCGGTGGTGGCGGTGGGCACCACACCCGCGACGGTGACAGGGGTCGAGGAGGAGCGACACCAAAAGTCCACGATGTTGGGGCGGACGGATTTGCGTCAGTGACGACCGACACCACACCCGCGACGGTGATGGGGGGTCGAGGTGGGGCGACATTGGGGCGGACGGATTTGCGGCGGTGGCGGCAGCGGTTGGAAAACACCGCCCGGGGGAAGTTGCGGCTCCATGACGACGATTGGGGACGACGGCGAGGCGAAATGACGCGGGGGCGGACGGAATTGCGGCGTCGACGGCGCATGCGGGCGGCGCGAAAGTGGGGAAGCTTCCCTCCGCCGAGTCGCGGGTATGATAGGGCTAGCGGCAAAACCCAGAAGGAAAACTGAAGACTTGAAGGTTGCGGATGTTTTTCAGAGCTCGCCGTAAAACTTCTTGCAGGCCGGCTGGATTTCTTACCCGATACCGTATATCAGCGGTTATTTTGCGGCCGGGCGGATAGGGCGGCTCTACTAAAGATGCTCTAAATGAAATCTCCTTTTTAACAAAAAAAAAAAAAGTCAGACACCGTCCTTATCCATCCGCCCTCCACGTAACCCGCAATTAACAAGGGACGCATGGGCAGTGCCTTCCCAGGTAAGCCTTCGCCCCCGCCAATGGACGACACGGCGGCGGCACACCAAAAGTCCAAAAGCAAACCCCAAACCGCAAGGCCAGTCCAGTCCAGGCCGCGCAGTTCCATTACTGCCCTCCACCCACCCTCCCCGCGCACAATGGCGGTGCAGAAGCAGAACTCCCAGATAAACACGCGGAATCTCCCCCAGAAACCGCCCCAAATCGGTTAAAAATCTCCCGGATTTTAAACCCGATCGATCGCGCAGATAGAGATAGAAAGAGAGGAAGGGGGTAAACCAGACCAGACTAAAAACTCCGCCCCTCTCCACCCCGCACGTCTCCCATATCCCCCCGATTCCCCCCTCCGATCGATCGTGCTGCTGGGACGGAGCGAGGGAGGACTCGACTGCTGCTGTGCTGGCTCACGTCTGCGCCGAGGACTCCGAGGTAAGCGCCGATGGATCGCTGCCGGAAGCGCCCCGACTCCGACCCCGGGGGCTCCGGCGAGGCCGAGCCCCCCGCCGATAAGCGCCCCTGCACCGCCGAGCCCTCCACCTCCGCCGCCGCCGCCGCCGCCGTCGCCGCTCCCGCGCCGCCGGAGCAGGCCGCCTCCGACATGGACACCTCGTCGTCTGGCCACCCCGCCGAAGGCGATGGCGATGGCGATGCCGATGTGGACGGAGACGACGGGGACGGGGACGGGGACAGGGGGTCGTCGTGCGAGTCGGATGGGGACGGGGGCTCGGGCCCGGGGGGTGGCAAGTTCCGTCGGATGGTGGCGGCCGTCGCCTCGGAGGGCGCCGGGGGAGGCGCGCTGCTCGCGTCGCTCACGGAGCTCTGCGAGGCGCTCTCCTTCTGCACCGAGGACGCTGGGGGCTACTTCCCCGTCGAGTCCGCCGCGCGGGCGCTCGTGCGCTTGGCCGGCGCCGAGGTCGCCAGCCCCGACGAGATGCTGCTCGCCGTGCGCGCCATCACCTACCTCTGCGACGCCATGCCGCGCGCCGCCGACGCCGTCGTCCGCCACGGCCTGCTCCCCGTGCTCTGCTCCCGCCTCCTCGCGATCGAGTACCTTGATGTGGCCGAGCAGGTAACGGGGCAGCTCTGAAAACCCAGCCAGACCATCACATTGACCTGAATGAAGCCGCTTTATGTGATTGATAAATCACGCCTTTGTTTGTATGAGCAGTGCTTGCAGGCGTTCGAGAAGATATCGCTGAGGCAGCCCGCGCAGTGCTTGCAGGCTGGCATGATAACCGCCGTGCTCACATACATTGACTTCTTCTCTGCAAGTATTCAGGTTAGAATTGCAGCAACTCCATCTTTGGTGCTGAAAATCTACTGCATTCTCTAACTGGATGCGTGCTTGCATGGTTCAGAGGGTTGCTGTCTCAGCTGTTGCAAATGCCTGCAAGAAGGTCCCTGCAGATTGCTCCCAGTTTGTGATGGATTCGACCCCAATGCTGTGTAATTTACTGCAGTCTGAGGACAAGATGGTATTGTTGCCCACTAATTTAACTGAGCTTGCTTGTGTTAGGCTTGTACATAGTGCTCTGCTAATGTTTCAGGTGATACAATATCACAGGTTGTGGAAAAGGTTGCAACTTGCCTGATAAGCATTGTAGACTCTTTCAGTGGTTCAGTAGAGCTTCTTGACCAGCTCTGCCACCAGGGCCTGGTAGAGAAAGTCCTTTCTTTGATCAATGCCAGCGGACTCACTTCCCTTAACCCATCAACTTGCAGTGTATGCTTCCCCTAGATCTTCTATGTTTATCCTTATTAGGTACTCCGTATGTATCGAGGGAGTTGATTGTGGTGTGTTGTGATTGCAGAACTTGATCGGACTCCTTGCTAAGCTAGCCTGTACTTCACTTGTGGCAGTGAAGTCTCTCTTTGAGTTGAATGTTGGTAGTACTATAAGGGGGATTTTGGTTAGTTCAGATCTCTCCCATGGGATGCCATACCTGCCTTCGGAAAACCAAAATAACCAGGTTGGTTGCTTAACAACTTCTTTATTGCCAGGCCATATTCTATAGTTTTGCTTTTGGTAATGTCGACATCAGGTGGTCCATAACCTACATGAGCAGACTGCAGTTACTAGTCAGTAGTAACACATGCACTAGGCTGATTTGATCAGTATATTTACTAGAAAAGAACTAGTAATCTTACAAGTTTTTTTTTTGAGAAACATGGGCATTCTATTATTTAAGCAAAGATCTTACATAAGGTCTCCCGGATACAATCCGGAGCAAAAGGTAAAACACACATAGCAGTAAAGTTCATACAAGATTTAGCTAAAACATGAGAAGAGACATTAAATTGCCGACAAACATGCTTGAAAACAACAGAGTTGAAGTAGACAGCTGCATGCTTGATGTCCGCTACCACAGCCCCAACAGAAGATCGATCACGGATAGCACAGTAATCTTATAAGCTAAGTTGCCATTATTGTGAATTTGTCTTATCATGTCTTTGTGACTTATCTTTTATTGTAAACACTACTTTCCTTTTCTAAACAAGCGAAATAGTATCTGCACTGATCAGTAAATTAGTAACCGTAATAGTAGAACCTGTCTGATCACATCCCTTGATCCTTGTTTCTAACCAACATGCAGCCCTGAAGTTCACACTAGCTGTCATCCAGTGATTTGATAATTTAATTCTTCATCCTGTCAGGTTAATGAAGCTCTGAAATTAGCAATCCAGCTTATTCCTTCTGCGGCAAGAGATGTTGAAGACACCTATATGGTACTTGCGAAAGAAAAAATATTAGTAGATGAACCAGGGTTCTTGTGTCAGTTCTCTGCTGATGTTCTTCCTATCTTGATCAAGGTCTGTTCATAATAACGAACTAACAACTCATAATTTTGCTCGTGCTCTGAAATATGAAGTGAGTATGTTGTTTTGTGCAGGCAGTCAACTCTGGTGCAAACTCATACATTTGCTATGGCTGTTCTTCAATTGTAAATAACATCTGTTACTTCAGTAAACCTGAAATGCTTCAAGAGCTGCTCAAGGAAACAAACATATCAAGGTAAACATTACCTGCAAACGAAGAGCTGCATTCTGCATAACAATCATTAGACATTTTCACTGAAGTTGTGCTAATTTGCTGAGTCTAAATGAATATGTTACTTCTGTGATTTATGTGTCAGCTTCTTGGCTGGTTTATTGTCCCGGAAGGATCATCATGTGCTAATCTCATCACTGAAGATTATTGAGATTCTCATGCAAAAGCTTCCGGATGCTTACCTTGGATCTTTTATCAAGGAAGGCGTTGTCTATGCAGTAGAGGCTCTTCTTATGCAAGAGGATTGCTCAAAGTCTAGTCCTCCTCTCTCTGATGACACTCAACAGTTAGAGAATCAACCTGTTATGAGAAATAAACCTACATGTTTCTGCTATGCATTTGATTCCCGCAGATCTGAGTCTGCCGAAACAAGAGCTTGTAGGATTGGGCAGGGGAACCTTTCTAATTTTGCGAGGCATGTGAAGACAACTTACTTTACAGCTGAAGCAGTGAATTCGGAGATGGGGTTAACAGAGATATTGCAGAAGCTCAAAACTTGCTGTGCAGTTCTGAATGACTCTGCTGACAAGTCATTAAACCAAGACGGTCTTCAAAATGAAGAACACTTGTCTACCATTTTGAGTGAGGTGATGATGGAGCTTCACGGAGGAGAAACAATGACAACATTTGAATTCCTTGAGAGTGGACTGGTCAAATCTTTGTTAAATTACCTGTCTAACGGCAAATACCTCCAGGTGGATGACAATCTTAAAGATTACAATGCTGATCATTTTCGTGCTGTGCTGAAAAGATTTCAGTCATTTGCACAGATTTGTTTTTCAAGAATGGAGCAAGGTTGGGGTGATATGCTCTTGACACTACTTGTAAGGAAACTGCAGAATGCGCTTACTTCTCTTGACAACTTCCCAGTGATAATGAGCCACAATTTCAAGCCAAGGAGCAATGTTTCTGATATCCCTATTCGTCAGTCAACAATTAGTCCATGTATCCGAGTACGTTTCAAGAAGGATGAAGATGAAACAAACTTATCAAGCTATGATAATGCTGTGAATTTGGAAATCTCTTCTTCCTTGGATTCTATTGAACAATTTTTGTGGCCCAAAGTCAGCACAGGCACAAGTGATCAGAATACTGAATCATCACCTAGTAGTGTTGCTTTCGAGAGCAAATATGCTGAAGATGATCCCCAGGAAAGAGATTCCAGCCCGGAATCTTCTCCTTCATCAGAGGTATTATTCTGTTTTCAATCTTGAGAAACATGAAAGAGTTGGAATATATTGAAATATGAATAGGCTCTTTGGTTGAGTACTACTTGCTTATATTTATAGCTTTCCTTTACTGCCATAGAGGTTATAGTACATGGTCTGACAATTATTTCATACATACCCACTGGTACTCGAAAAAACCATTCAATAAATCCACAGCATATCGCTGTTCATACTTCTAGGTGTCCGTGTTTTAAGACTAGAGTGGCTCCCTTTCAGGGTATCACCAGGGAAAATGAAAATTCTTCTGCAGAACCATGCTCGAAGAAAGGGTCACCATCTTCCGGTGAGTGTGTGTAGTCTAGATTTAACTTTATACTAGCTGTTATTCCCTGATTTGCAACCTGTCTCTTGTTCTGGTAACCTTAATACCATAATGAATGTGCAGCTGGAGGTCAACCAGAAAGAAAGACGTCGACCGGGACTGATTGTGCTTTACAGCCAAAACTGGTATTTAGCCTGAAAGGAAAAGAGCTTGACCGATCTGTTACTCTATATCAATCAATCCTGCAAGATCAGATCAATGCGGGGGCTGATGTAATTTTGGACACCCAATTTTGGCGCACTGTGCACGACATAACATTTCGAACAGCTGCAAATCCAGAAAAAGATGATTCCCCTAAGAATCTGTCCAATGCAGCATTGTCAACAAATGACAGTAAAACTGGTTTAATGTGGCAAACACTCCCCTTCTTTTGCAGCTTGTTGCTTGGCAAGATTCCTTGCAGACTTGATAGATCAAGTCCATCATATGACATATTGTTTATGCTGAAAGTTTTAGAAGGATTGAACCAATACTCGTTTCACCTTGTGTCTAATGAGAGAAACCATGCTTTTGCTCAAGGAAGGATAACTGACCTTGATGATCTGAAGCCTTCTGTTTCTTCAGTTCCACTGCAGGAGTTTGTTAGTGCTAAATTGACAGATAAACTGGAGCAACAGATGCACGATCCCTTGGTTTTAAGGTCTCGCTGTCTGCCTTTATGGTGCACTGAACTGATGTCTGCATGCCCTTTCTTATTTTCCTTTGAGGCAAGATGGAAGTATTTCCAACTGACAGCATTTGGTTCTTCATCAGCGCAACGTGGTCATATGATCGATACAAGTGGTAGCAATGTAGCAACAGAAAGAGCTTCATCCTTTTCACGGAAAAAGTTCAAAGTTGATCGTGATGATATACTGGCTTCAGCTGTGAAAATGATGCGGTCCTATGCTAAGAGTAATGCTCTGCTTGAAGTAGAATATGAAGAAGAAGTAGGCACAGGTTTAGGTCCTACGATGGAGTTCTATACGTTGATAAGTCATGAGTTTCAGAAGTCTGGTTTAGGCATGTGGAGGGGTGAGCTTCCTTGTGAAGCTGGCACCGACGATACTCACATTGGTCGCCGGACTGTGGTCGCGCCTAATGGACTGTTTCCTCGACCGTGGTCTGCTTCTGTAGATTGTGTTTCCTTCTCGGAAACAAATAAAAGGTTTCACCTCCTTGGTCAGGTTCTCGCAAAGGCAATTAAGGATGGCAGAATTCTTGACATTCCATTTTCCAAAGCATTTTACAAGCTTATCCTAGGACAGGTATTTTGGATCCTACATTCTTGAAATATATATCATGTTTATTATGCTTTCTTCTGTTTGTTGGTCTAATAATCTTTTCTGTGTTAGGAGCTTAATATATATGATATCAATTCATTTGATCCTGAACTGGCAATGACCCTTATGGAGTTTAAAGCGCTTACTTGTCAAAGGAAGTATGTAGAATCATGTTCGACAACGGAATGCCAGAGCAAATCTGATTTGACTTATCGGGGTTGTAAAATTGAGGATCTTGCTATTGACTTTACTGTCCCAGGTTATCCAGAATATGTGCTTTCTTCAGAGGGTACTTCAGATAATGTAAGTGATATGACCATGCACTTTCCGTTGCTGGCTTCCCAGCAGATTAAAGTATATTCCCTAAATTACTTATGTTATTTTCAGGTAACTGGTGAGAATTTGGAAGACTATGTTTCTTCTGTTGTCGAGGCAACAGTTAAAAGTGGAATCACTAGACAACTGGAGGCTTTTGAGTCAGGATTCAGTCAGGTATGCCACATCATGGTGCTGCTCTCATATGTTTCTACTACCTCCATAAACTTTTATAAGATCGTCTAGATCCTACTTTAGTGATCTAAACGATCTTATAAAAAATTACGGAGGGAATACTTGTGTAACCAATGACAGCTTTTCAGTTACACCATCTAAAAAATGGCTTTTCAATTACTCCATGGCTAGGTTGTCACAGTTCACAAGTTCACAAAATGTGGAGTTGTGTAGGACGCATTGTTACTTACTTAGAAGCTATCATGGCTATACAGTTCTTAGTTTATATGAGTTCTACACTCTGACAAAGTTACGAGTTTGCTGCTTCCTACTAGCGCTTTTATCTTCTTAGAAACTCGCAGTAAAGCGTTAATTAGACAATGCAAAAGCATTTCCTCATTTTAATCCAATATGTATACACTTCTAAATGTTTCTGATGGTAATTATTTTGATTTGGCGATTGACTCGCCCTTCGTCCTTTTACCACAGTTTCCTCATCTGTCCATTCAGGTGTATTTAGGCTCTAGGTTGCTTTGATTTGTAACTCATGAGCCTCACATGGGGCCTATAGGGTGACATGAACTCGATGTTCACTTGTCATTCTTACTGCTCGTTTTGGAAAATCCAGTTTGTTGTGCTACACTGACGCTGGGTATTGCAGGTATTTCCACTAAGCACACTTCGTGTATTCTCAGAGGATGAGCTGGAGAGATTACTCTGCGGAGAACAAGATAATTGGGATGTATGTGCTCGTCTTTTGTTTGAAGTTGTTGATTTTCTTGTAACTATTCAATTTTTGTTATTGACACCTTGCTTCTTAACAGTTTGTGAAACTTGTGGATCACATAAAATTTGATCATGGCTACACCTCCAGCAGTCCTGCAGTCATCAATGTAAGTCTTTTAGTAGATATAGTTCAAAGTTCCATTTTTCAAGAAAAATATTATCTTAGTGCCATAACAAGAAATCTTAATGCGCTGCAGTTGTTAGAGATCATACAAGAATTTGGATGCCATGAACGCAGAGCTTTCTTGCAATTTATAACGGGTTCACCTCGGCTCCCTCCAGGCGGTTTGGCTGCACTGAATCCAAACTTGACGGTTGTCAGGAAGGTCTGTTTTTACAATGTAAAGCCACCTCTCTATCTCTCTATCAGTTACTTTTTACTATGTTTGCTAACATGTCTTATACAATTAACAGCATAGCAACAACGATGCTGATGATGATCTGCCAAGTGTGATGACTTGCGCTAACTATCTTAAGTTACCTGCCTATTGCTCTAAGGTCCGAACTCTTGTCTTTCTGCTATCTATCTAAACCGAGCACATTTTAGTAGATTACTTCTATTATTACCGTTTTTATTAATTAAGAAACTGTGGAATATTGAATTATGAACCATCAATGGCTCAAGTCAGGGACATCCAAGTCAGTAGTAACTGGCATTCTGAACATGCTATTTATGATTTGCAGTAGTTAGTTCCAGTTACTATATGTTTGAATTTCCTGAAAGTTACCTTAATTGGCGTACTAACACCAAGCCTTTTGCCCTTCAGGAAAGGATGAGGGAGAAGCTACTCTACGCGATCACGGAGGGCCAGGGGTCCTTCCACCTATCTTGACTGGAAACCGATAGCGACACTGGCTGCCCATGCCACACGCAGTAGAAACTCGCGCGTGGTTTGTAAGTATTATCACGTAGGGAAACAACATACGTAGATGTTGGTGGCTCACTAAACTTATGACATGATTGGGTCTGGAGCTGATGATAGGAGGGGAGGAAGCAGAGGGTGCCCCGCCACACCAGCCTTATCTATCCTTGCCTGTACATACTAGTGGTAGAAGAAATCCTTTAGGTGTGCTCTCGAGTGTTGGCGAACATGGCGACCGTCTACTTAGATCGCTGCTATTTATGTGGCTGGTCTTTTGCTGTACATACACATTGGCTGCAAGTGCCATTGCTATCTATATCCATCTATATATCGTTCTTAGCAGTTATTTGCCTGCTGCATCTTGTATTGCCTAGCATTTGCCGAAATATATCTTACTGCAATCTTGCATGTGGGTGTATGTCTGGCCTCCACAGAGAACTTGGAATGACTTTTGGTTTTGTTGATTTATTGCGTGATGATTTTGTTGAAAAGGATCGTGCTCGCGGTGTCTTTTTCACTCAGGACTGGGTATGCATGCCCGGTGCCTCTGTTGCTGCAGGACTTGTACTGTTTTCCAATGGTATTTCTGTGGAAATGGAACTCTGGGCACTTCAAGTAGAAAAATTCCCTGTGGAATTCCATTTTATGGTGCTCTTATTTTCTGATGGAGTTCGTTCCCCTGACCCACATGATGACATGCTGCTCCCTCGCCCTGCACGTTGGGGGCATGCCTCTACCGGTCTTGTTTCAGCCATGTTTGCGTTCGTCCTACGATTACACACTTGTCTCCTTTTGTTAAGAGGAAAGAAGATGTCGTGTGGTCTGTCGTCTGTGCGGGGCGAAAGGTGGTTGGCTGACCTGAGCTGGGCAGCCGAGGTTGCTAGAATACCATGACACGGTTCGCTTCCAGATGCGGCCAAGTCATGTACTAGTACCTTTCCTGGTGATAGCTCAAGGCAAATCATACGACCCCGTCGAATATATATGCCATGGATATGGTATCATGGTACTCCTGTTACTTTGCAGATAAGTTTCAGCTTAGAGATAGGTGACACCGCGACTGGTCAGAATCATTTATGAAGAGTATATTAGTCTCACGCAGCTTCATCTTCGAATTGAAAAACAGTTCGGCTGTAGTTCTGTCCGAGGATGATAACATTCTTTACTGGATGCAACGCTTTTGGCATCTGCAGCTGTTTCTGTCAGTTTGTATCTTTGTTTTCCAGAACACCCGCGCCCCCCCGCCACCAAGCACAAAGCATGCATACCCAGAAACCAGAGTAGAACATGCTGAACTTCATCCAGAAACGTGATTGCTGCTGTAGTTCATCGATCGCTTCGGGGGATTTTTTTTTCTTTTTCCTCGCATGGGCATAACTTTGATCTTGTATGATTTTACTTTTTGACGGTGTTTTTTTTCCTTTTATGTGTGTCCGCGTTGTCATCATAGTTATGCAGAGATCGCGGGTGCGCTCATTGAGTTTCTATCCATTTGTCAGTAAACTAAGACCAAATGGTTTGATATATGTGCTTGGAAGAGAATGTACCGGAGTAGACGAGAACATATTCACCATCAACAACCCTCCCCTTTTGTTGTTTTTGAAATTGGATGATATATATTCTTTCATGGCACATATACCCAAGGACAAATCTACAACTTCGGGATTGACGCAAAAATATATGTAATTTCAACCATTGTATTAACAAACAACATGTTCGGATATTGTTTAGCATATAATTTGGCATAACAAAAATGTAACTATCAAGTGCTTACCAAAATAATGAAACAATTGACAAAACCATTTCCAAAGATAGTTGACATTGGCAAAAATATATCATTCAACCTCAAACCCTAGATTGATCAAGTTCATCGTGAAGTTCTCTTGGTTATCTACCTGTTCCTACATATGTGACAGGTATTGCAAAAAGATTTTGGAAAATGTACATATAAAGTTAGTACCCCATTCAACATTTGCGTAAATCATGCTCATCTCCAATTTTATGTACACATGACTGAATTAAAAGAAGAGGGGAAAAACTTGCATTTGTTTGGAACATGGCTGTAAAAAATGGCTACTCGTGGCGGGGCATGTGACTTATCCAGGGTGATGCGTCAAGGTCAGGGTGGTCCTCTACTTTGAGGCATCATATATGTGCCGCTTGAAGTCGACTCATTGGGTGACGAGAGGGAAGGGGGGATGAAAGGACCACGATGTCGCCTAGGGGGGGGGGGGG
>CBMN010002459.1:0-13331 GCA_000582825.1 Hordeum pubiflorum | reverse complement strand
TACTAACTGATTTTGGGTCCTGGGGCGATCCGAATATTCGGGGAACCCAAGGATCCGGTTACGGGGACCTCGCCAATAGCAAAGGTATTTGAAGAAATTCTTCTTTCAAATATTTTATATGTTACGATTTTGTGTATGAAGATGAGGCTGATCATAGTTTTTTTTATTGATTGTCGATGAACGCTCTTGTTCAAACTTTTTTCAAAGACTCATCTTCAGACGAGGATGAAGAAATCCATCTTGTCCTGGCGTTGTATGCAGACGATGGCAAACAAGAAGCCGAAGTGGGGAGGTTCAGTGCCCGGTCATCTTGTGCTCCGTCGGAACAAGCAAGCTGGTCACGACAAGCTACTGGATGACCACTTCGGTGAGAACCCAGCATATCATGCAAAAACTTTTAGGATAAGCTTCCGTATGTCAATGAGGTTATTCTTACGCATTGCACGTGTCATTGAGAACACTGTCCGTTCTTTCAACAAAGAAATGCAGCTGGTCAACAAGGCCACGGTACTTTGAAAAAAAATTGTGCAGCCGTGAGGATGCTAGCATACGGATGTCCAACTGATTCTATTGATGATTGGATTGAAATGGCAGAGAGTACTTGCATTGACAGCTTGAAGAAATTTATGAAGTCCATCAATTTGAAGAAGAATATCTTCGAGCTCCAAATGAGGCAGACACTGCAAGACTTCTTGAGATGGGTGCATCAAAAGGCTTTCTACGAATGCTTGGAACTATCGATTGCATGCATTGGAAGTGGAAGCTTTGCCTACTGCATTGCATGGACAATTCAAAGGAAAAGGTAAGGATGCAATGATAATTCTAGAAGTTGTGGCATCAAATGACCTTTGGATTTGGCATTCATATTTTGGCTTGCAAAGATCTCGTCTCTTTTCAAGGCTTTCTGTTGGCAAGGCACCTCTTGTGAATTTTGAAATCAATGGCCGGTAATACAACATGGGATATTATCTTGCTGATGGAGTATATCCGGCATGGGCAACTTTTGTTAAGACAATTTCAAACCCTAAAGGTAACAAGAATACTCACTTTGCTAGGAGGCGGGAAGCATGTAGAAAGGATGTCGAGCGGGCATTTGGGGTTCTCCAAGCTTGTTTTGCAATTGTTCGTGGTCCTGCACGCTTTTGGCATCAAAAAGACTTGTGGTGCATCATGACCGCGTGCGTGATATTGCATAACATGATCATAGAGGATGAGAGGGAACAACTGACGGACTATCGCTATGAGAATGGGGGTAACAAAATTTACATACCACCTCTTCAGCCAAAGAAGGATGAACGGCGATTGCAAAAATTTCTAGAGATGCATCAACAGATAGAAGAGCGTGGTGGTCATGAACAACTCCATGATGATCTAGTTGAGCATTTGTGAGCACTACATGGAAGCATCGGTTTTGTTTGAATTTGAATTTGATTTTGAATGTCAAACTTAATTTGGTATAATGTTGTTTTCGAATTATTATTAGTTATTTGATGAGTTTGATGTATCATTGTTTGAATTATTATGATGATATTAGACACATGCATGTGTCATTTGTACGTTTATTTTAATAGAAAATAGGAGAACTAAAATTGTAGGGGAAGCAGTTTAGGGGAACTGACAAAAGTTTCTCCCAGAAAACTTCCCCTAAATTTTACGGGAAGGCAAAAAAACTGGATTTAGGGGAAGATTTCTAGGGGAACCGTTGGAGTTGCTCTAAGTGCATTAAATGGCTTAGCAACTCAAATCCCCAATGCATAGGTGCTTAGCTATTTGGTCCTTCATTTAATTAGTTGTAGACCCTCTCCTTCTCTCTCTCCCTCTCTCTCTCCTTAATTAACTTGCCACATCAGATTTTATGCCTACTTGGCAGCCTTAGCACCTGTACATGGTGGAGCATTGGGAGGGGCCTAATTGGTTCCAATTCTAGTTCTGTGAAATTGGTCAAACTTGAGACATTTTGATATAACTTGAGACATTTTGATATATGCTATATTAAACTTGTATTTTGTGTAATTTACTTATATTAAATGTAAAAATGACACTGAGAAATGTTCAAGTAACTGGAAAATAGACTTGTGCTGGCAAGTTCATGCAAAAAACATATAGCACAATCACAATGTATTGACCAGGAGGAATGCACTCTTCAAGCAGGTGGCAAATAACAGATTGTGTTACCGGATCACAAATTACTAAATTGGACACTTTCCAGAGATTAGGTGAATTCGATTATTCCTGTTTCTCTCGTACAAGTAATAATCAGCTACAGCTACATACCTGCACAAGAATACTGCTAGCCATAGACAGCAGTTCTTCTCCATGCATGCTTTCCTGAGGATCTAAGTCTCTTGAGAGAGGCAGGTTTTTGTAAAATGTCTCGACCATTCCTTTTGCAATGCGTTGAAGATCTGAATTGGCATATGAATTTAAGGTATAAGAATAAATGGTAGGTTAACATAGCACAATACAGCCTTTCAAATTAAACAAACATATAGAAACAAAATAATGTGATTTCTGGAAAAGGCAGACCTGTAGTTGACTTTGAAAATAAAGTTCCCAAAAGTTCTTGAACCTTAAAAGTAGTTATTGTCAAACCCAGTGCTTTTACTGAAACCGATGATGCATCAAAAGATCTGGAAATTGTATCTAGCAACTCCGTTATTTCATCACCCGTTAGCATGTGGAGGTATATTTCAACATCAGACGATGAACAAGACAAGTGACCAAATCTGCAAGGCCAAAAATTGTTGTTAGCTACAGATTGGAGATGAGTGAAAATCTAGAAAGAACTATTATCAATATTTTCAAGAATACAGATACAAATGGCGCTGTGATGTAGTACTAGTAGATATAATATTAGACATCTACTCCCTCCGTAAAGAAATATAAGAGCGTTTAGATCACTTTACTTATATTTATTTACAGAGGGAGTAGAACACAAGATTGCACAAACATAGACACACATGTACTACCTCTGTTCGTAAATATAAGATGTTTTGGCAGTTTAAATTGAACTACCAAAACGTTTTATATTTAGGAACAGAGGGTATACAAGGCATAACACGATGTGGGCTTGAGAAGCAAAACTTTGTTACCTATACAAGAAAATGGTGAGAGCACATGGATATAGTGTCATACATTTAAATATCAAAGTCAATTATATATGGCGAGTAGAGTTTATAACTATGGACAGAATAGTTTAGCTTATACCCATGCTTTTGTAGCAACAGCGGGTCATGTGTAACGGTGCCAACTATCAAATAAACAAGAGAGGTATAGATGCGGATGTAGATTACAAGGTACGGCACAATCTCCCCGGATTTTTGGATGGTTGCTTCTGATGCTAAGGAAGAGAGAGTACAAAGATGCCAGAATGTGTAGAAAACATAGCTTCTACCAATGTCTAAGAGCACCGAACACAAAGTTTGATGAATCAGCAACACATGATAATAGAGATAGAGAAATATCCAATCAACTTTCTAGAAATTCAAAATGTGACTATTTAGATAAGCTTTTTTGAATTGTATATAGTGGACACCAAAATTTCAGAGGCAACAGAAACTGGCTTATTGCAAGCTGAAGGCTGTGATCTCCATCATGCTTGCACATGATATAGAGTAATGAGTATAAAGAAATTCCAAATGGACACAGAAACAAAAAGAAGATGCACCCCGACAGACCTGTGGAAATAGTTTACCAAAGCTTCCATAAACTTAGTTGAGTTTCCACTGAGGCGGTGTTGCCGTTCAATTTCAATATTGGCTAGATGAGGTCCTCTAACAGAGTCACTGGAGTCATTTTTTTGTAGCTTTTGCACAAATAACAATGCACTTGCAAGGCGAGATTCGACCTACAAACATGTAATTTCAGTAAACTGGATGCACGTCATCGAAATAAGGTAAAAGAGAATTGCTTCAGGTGGAGGACGTAAACTGGATGCACGTCATCGAAATAAGGTAAAAGAGAATTGCTTCAGGTGGAGGACGTACCAGCTCCTCACTGAGAGAAGTCTTGTTCAACATAGTCGAATCTACAGAGCAGGAAGAACAAGTATGTTCACCAGTGGTTGGTTTAGGCAACTTCACGTCACACTCCAGCAGACAGCCTAAATAATGGAGAAAGGACTCCCAGTCATCAGGACTGCCCAGTCAAAAGAAGAGAGGACAATTATCAAAAACTAAACAGATGAAAGCGGAAATTTCCAAAGGCTGAGTGTAAGGATAAAATATGCTGTGACAACTTGAGGAAGGAGCAAGGAAAGAAAACATGAAGAAGAAAAACAGTGAGTGGTATAGCAATGCTCCCTAATTGAGATATCAACATCAGAAGCTTGGAACTAAATAAAAACCGCAGTAATCCCAGGATTATGATTATATATCAAAATAGCCAAGTCCATGCACATTTTCTAGGAAGCAAACTGAGCGTTCAGAAAGACAGGCCTGCCTTTGTGCTTTGTAGTACATTTATGGTGTTATGCACATCATTGGGTATGATCATGAACAGAGTTGTTGGTAGTTGGAATGTGCTCCTGTGCTACTGCTTCCTATAAGCTGTTAAGTGAGAAATTTCTAAATGGGTAGAGCACTACATGTCTTGGAACAAGCTGATAACGCATACTTAAGCAGTAATTGGTCAAAGGCCAGCTTTGTACAACAACTGAGAATGTATAGAGTTAATGACAGGAAGCATTACCAAGATTCAAGAACCTTCTGATATATCTCCGAAGCAGCCACATAGTTACACGCTTGAGTAAGAAGGCGTCCCTGTCAACTTGAAGTCAGGTAAAATGTAAGTGGTTATCAATTTCATTAGCAAACATATTAGATGGGGAGAAGGAAAAAGCTTAGAAGTTAAAGTAACCTGTCGTACATAGAGTGGAAGCGCTAGAGGTGCAACAGACATTAGATAACCAACAATAGAAACACTAAGGGCATAAAGTTTTCACTAAAACCACAGTTCAAGAAACTACTTTAACTGTATGTTCATCATAGTTTTCAGAAACTTCCCAGGTCTCAATTGATTACGGAATTCCATAGTAATTCAATGCAGAAAGAAGTACAGAACAGCTGGTTTAGCTATCAATTCAGATATTCCTATAGTATACATGCATAAAAGCACTGCAACCTCTGCACTGAAGTTCAGTGTGATCACTAAGGTAGGAGAGTGCCACATTACCATAACACTCCCCCCCACCCTGTTGCCATTTAATTTACAGAAATAACCATAAGAAATAATAAGTATGTAATAGTTCAGTCTATACAATGGAAAGTTATGTAAACAATGACAACAACAACAACAATAACAAAAGCCTTCCAGTCCCAACAAGTTGGGGTAGGCTAGATTTGAAACTTGAAACCCATAAGATACCGAAACCAAGTCATGGTTCTGGCCCGTGGATAGCTAACTTCCACGCACCCCTGTCCATGGCTATATCTTTGGTGATATTCCCGTGTCAAGTTTGGTCCACACCGACCTCTCTTGACATAAGAAAATAGTGTAAAGTCACCATAAATTCCTTTTGATTATAAAGATGGTAAAACAAACTATGACTTCTGACTTATATCCAGATTCCAGCTGATTAGTAATTAAGACAAGACACTGTCAAACAAATGAATCCTGAAATTACCTGCAAACGAAGCTTGTCCTCCTCCCTTCCCATAAGAGACCCCAAGTCTCCAGATAGAACTTCCAAAGCAGCAGCATACTTTGCCTGTTGTTCCAGAATTGAAACATAGAGAGAAAGTGCTGCAAGTAGTATAACCATGTCAAAAGAGAACAACGCTTGAGGAAAAAAAAGATAACCTCATAAATTGCGCATTTTAGGTAAGCAGGGATACCTTCTGGCTCATGTAGTCTATGTGAACTTATGTGTTTTTTAAGCAATGCTTCAGCAAATGCTAACAATTTCTCACCTCCGCTGCTAAAATATGCCTGCCATGGGCAAAATGAAAGTCATATATAACATAATAACACATATGCATTTAAGGTAATCATAGCTAATAATACTATATACAAGCCCGCAACTTACATGTTCTAGCTAGTAGGTATTGCATAAGTATTGCTATTAAATATTCGATTCAATGTTTTCCAGATGAAAAAAGGAGACCAGAGAAGGAATATGCTAGTGCAAATGTGCAATAACGTTTCACACTAAAGACTTCAAAGAATTAGGTTCACTTGTAGGGTAAACTTTGGATTGTGACCAAAGTGTCAGCTGCCAAAATTTTGGCTATGACCAAAAAATTAGTCTTTGTTTGGAAGGTTGCCTATCTTTTGGCATGCCAATTCTCTTTTGCTAACTCTAGTTCATTCTACTTCCCAATGTTGACCAACTCATTGGCAAACAAAACCTCAACCAAAGTTTTGGCTAGGCAATGTTTTGGTAGGGCAACCTTGGGCATAAATCAAACACAACTTGTACACGTCCTGTAATGCAATATCGCATTGCATCAGATGGATGATTCGTACCTAGAGCATTCATACATCGTATCTATTTCATCAATTATCAGAGAGTCAGAGTAGTACAAAAAATAGTGTCTACACTATAACAAGTTACTACATTGCATCCAATGGACAAATGCATCACATCTAACAAAACTAGGATGTTGCCCAAAATTTACAGTAGTTTTGTAATCTACAAGAACTGATAGGTCAACCCTAGATGGAGTCCATGAGACCAGTAGCATTTTTTTTCCATCTTCCACTTTCCTTTATGTCCTGCGTGCTCCCAATCCCTCTCAGTATTATTTTCCCACCCACTCTCTTCAGAGAATGCTATACATGCACAGTGTCCCTAAGTATTATTTTCCCCTCCCACTATCTTCTGCATAGCTATACGCACAGAGTGCTCAGAATCCCTCAGTATTTCTCCCCACCCACTATCGTCAGTGAAGAATATACAAACACACACAGTGTATAAGCGTGTGTCGCTCATCCCTCCTCCCCTATAAAAGGTAACTTTTAGAGATCGGCAGCTCCAGAATTTAATTGATAGATTACAAAAGAATGTATCTTTTAGACAGGTTAACCGCAATCCGTTTCAACCATCACAAGATCTTAATGACAAGAGTCCTGCTTCATTTTGCATAAGTTTACTCAAACAGTCATAGTGTTCTCTTTTTCATTTATGTTACGTAAGCTCATACACTTTATTCCAGTAATGCATGCGTGATCAATGAAAATACAATTCCAGCTGTGAATCAACAAGATATATTACACCAATAATGTTTATTAGTTTCAATAATATATTTTCTTTTGTTTTGATAATAAGCTTGTTAGATCACCAGCTGAGTTTATATGCTATGCATGTTCTTTCCTTCGATACTGGGCAGGTTTGCAAAATGATGAAGACAGAAGGATGCTGGAACATGGGGTGAATCTGATGCAACGGGTGGCTCTGGATGTGCATGCAGGTCCTGATGAAACACAGAGGAGGGGTGCTCTCAGGCTGGAAGATGGTGGAGGACAACAGGCTGGTACCGCAAGCATGGAGGATGCAGAGATGCGTGAGGCCGAGGAAGATAGCAATGCTTGATGTGCACCTGATTACTGCCAGGAGAGATAAAAATCATTTGCCTACCCTCCCCTGGAGCAAGCGTCCAGAAAAGAAGAAAAAGAAAATGTGGGTGCAGTTCCTCGTGTTTCTGGTGGCAAAAAGATCTCCGGTTGTAATGTTTGATGTTCATACCCCTGTGGTGGGGGGTTAGTGCGGGTGTATGACTCCTCCTGCTAGCAGCGCATGCGGCAGTTGGGTCCTGTATGGGGAACCCTGAGGGTGGCTGGGTGTTTGGATGTTTTTAGCTTCTTTCGTTTTCTGTTGCGCATTATGGACGCTCTTTCATGTTTTGTATGTATCGTTCCATTTTGGATAGTGGAACCTGTTCCATTTTGGATTGTATGGAAAAAAAATCATCTGTTCTACTAGCAGTTGCTAGTTATTCCACTGATAGTTCTATTTCTCCCACCAGACATCTTCTGAATCGTTACACTGACGTTTTTTATTTGTTAGACTAATAATTTTTATTTGCTCCGCTAATATTCTATCATGAAGTATGTGTTCTAGTAGTATATTCGGAATTGCATCCATGTGTTACCTTCTATTATTATACTGTAGCATCTTTCAATTGCTCCCATGGTACATTTATTTTATTCTCCCATCACATTTATACCAAAAAAGCTTCAGACAAGAAGTATTTCCCTCTATTATACTAAATTTTCAAATATGATGTCTGTTTCGGAAGAAAGAAAATCGAAAACTAGAAGGCTCCCAAAAGTGGAAAGTCGGACGATGCAATGATATCAACCACTTGAATGCTGTATATGGCCTCCCTCTCCTCTGTCCAATTACCAAACCCTAGAACCATCACTCCATCAGTATATCCATACATCCATAGGAGGCACAATGCATTTGTTTTCATGTAGAGATTTCTTAATTTCCAGTGAGCAAGAAAATGATAGTGTGCAAATACAATTGCTTCAACTAAATTGTCAATGCAGAACTTGTAACTCATGGATGTATGATGAACCTACCTGCAGTTGAATACTGCAAACTGCCCAAAGCAAAAACCTTTCTTCTCCTACAGTTTTGTACATTCTAAGTGCTGTCTGCAAAACATAAAAAGCTGTGAGGATCAAGAATTGAACAAGGAAACACAAATCATTCAAATTGGGCAACTAGCAAAATACCATCATACCTGTTGTTGCTTCACATATGAGTACTCTCTGACATAGCAATTAAAGAGCCCCATCATTAATTCCAAGTTATTAGGGTATTTTGTACAAGCATACTCATAGCATGAAGTTGCAAGGTCCACTGGCAGAAATATAATCAGTCACATGATAATTTAGAAAAAGAGTGACATTAAACAGATAAGACAAACAGTGAAGTATGAACATACATCTCTCAAGCCTTTGAAACACTATCTGTAGTGTGCTAAGGGTGAGATCGTCAAAATGGAAAATATTATTCGAGTACAATAGCTCCTTGGCATTCAAACAGACAGTCAGTGCTTCATCAGGCTTTCCCATCCTTTCCAAAGTAAGAGCCTTGAGAGCCTGAAATTAGATAATTAAACAGTGTCATTTAATTGCATTCTAAATACAGCCAACATAAAGCCATTAGTTCTGATCAAAACTGAGTTGATCATGTTGACTAAAAACGGTAGCAGCATGAAAACGGTGGCTCTGTTACAAGATCTTCAACAGATAGAAAGGAATAAGTCAAGGTCATGCTACGGTCACACAAAAGAAATACAGCATCTAGGATTTTCAAGCTCCAGACTGATTTGATAGACAGCTCTATGATACTACAGACAATACGTCCCTAAATGTCCAAGGAAGAGCTTGGTATCCAAACTTTAATAGCATTATGTCGTAAAGTACAGACAGTGCCTAATCTTAAGTTTCTAAACTAATTGATTTGCTACCACAGCTCAAGAGTTAGCATCTTGCCACCTGCAGGAACTAAGGCATTGGCTTCGCTTCTGTGGCTAAGCTTGAGAAAAGCGAATGGAAAAGTTTAAACTAAAATGACATGCTAGTTGATACTTATGAGCTAAGCAAGTATTCAGCTGGGATTTGACCCCTGTAGTTCTCGTAACAAAATATCTTTGTCCCTACCTCTCGAGCTTCAATGTTAGTTCCATCAGTCCACAATACTCATTTACTTGTATATTCACATCATTCCCACCATATCCTCTCCTCCCATCCAGACTTGATACGCAGAAATCTAGCAAACTTTTGCCAGGGAGAGGAATTGGATGCCTTCAAACAAATCCACTGTGAATTAGACGACTCGGCTTAATGGGAGTGGCTTCAGAATGCCAGTAGTTCCCCCGCGTTAGTCTGAGAAGTCTGTTTCCTGGGATTGTCACAAGCTCTTACTACCACACCCCTCAATAAGAAGACTCCTATCGAATTTATGCACCCAGCTAGTCATATAGGTGGCCTAAGAGTCTTTAAATCGGTATCAACAGCTCAAGCAAGTTAGTATGAGCTTAGAACTAGCAAGCAATTCAGCACAATGCACCACAAGCCATCTAGCTTCCATCGACGCAACTGGTACGTCGGTCCGTTTGATTAAAAAATCACAGGACGCTCCAAATATAAGCATCGAAACAAACCACACCCATTTTCCAAGCCAGATTCATCGGACCACGACGGGAACTAGAGAAAAATGGGGATGAGGAGAACCGAGGGAACTCACGAGGGCGTAAGGCGAGGTGGGGTGCTTGGCGAGAAGCGAGGTGCAGAGCTTGAGCGCGGACTTGTACTGTCGCGAGTCGACGGCGTCCCAGATCGGCCGCACCCGCCGCTCTGGGATTCCGCCGGCGAGCCCGAACTTGCTGGCCATGGCAGCCGTCCCTCGCGATCTAGGGTTAGGGTTTTGAGCGGCGGGAGGTGGGAGCGGGAGGAGGAAGAAGGGGAGAGCCGCGGAGGCACAGCGCGGAAGGGTTTATCGAGTCGGGGTGTGACGGCGGCGCGGCTCGTGCGCAGGGCGACCCGAGTGGGCACGTCCGAGGAAGAAGCGTGGCCAGGGTCCGGACCGTCGATGGCAGGATGGGCGGCGTAGGTTCGTCTGCCGTGTGAGACTGAGCAGGGAGGAGATGCCGTAACCCTATTAGGGAGGTTGCCGAGTTCTAGACCGTTGATTTCCGGGTGAGCGGTCTAGATCGACGGAGAGAGAAAACGGTGTCTGGGCCTTGCACCAGAACGGCAGAACCGGATGAAGTGACGAGATGGTGGTCAGACTATTGGTCCCGTTTGGCCCCACGTGACAGGAGAGCCGAAAGTGATAAAAGAGACACGTTCATCGAAAATACCTTTCGGGCTCGCGAGCTCATCGAAAAGAACAGTAAAATTAAAAAATAGTAAAATATTTTAAATTTTCTGGAGAACAAACATTGACGAATTTTGAACGTGTGTGCTAATTTTCATCATGAAGGAAGCTTCTGTAAAAAAAAATGCGGGAAACTTTCGATCTATTCATTTTCAATCATAATAGTACAGGGGACATCAAAAATAATAACAATTGCATCCACATTTCTAGACTACCTAGCGACGACTACAAGCACTGAAGCAAGCCGAAGACGCATCTCTCCCTTGCCGGAGCCGGACAAAACTTGTTGTAGTAAATAGTCCAAAAGTCGTCGTGTTAATGCCCTATAGGACTAACGCACCAGAACAGCAACCGTTGTCGTTGAAGAGTAGTGTAGATCGAAAGGATCCAACCTAAAGACACATGTATGGACGAACTACGACCAGATCCGAAACAATCCATCAAGGACAGATCCGCCGGAGACACACCTCCACACGCCCACCGAAGATGCTAGATGCACCATCAGGACAGAGGCTAGACGGGGAAAACTTTATTTCATCTTCAGGGAGTTATTGTCGTCCCGTCTTCGTAAGCATAACACAAACCATAACAAAACTCAAAGGAACATCTAAAAACGAAGCCCTCATCAACAAGGGTCGGGATCCATCGTGTCTGTATGGCCCTAAGGCCATCAAAGACGAGGCGGGCCGGCGACGACACAGGCGGGAAGCACAGAAACTCTATGCTTTTTTGTTGAAGGAGGTGGTTGCGTATGCAAAAAAAATGATGCTCCAACAAGTTTGTTTCTTGGAGCGTCGGTTTTTTTATGGAAGCATTTTGAAATGTTTTTTCTTCATGCAAATTTACACGCATGTTCATATTCATCAATGCTTGTTCCCAAAAAGATTCAGCTTTTATTAATTTTATACTTTTTTATTTTACAGTTCATGGGAATGCATATGAGCTCGCAAGCAGAAACTTCATATCCCACATTCATTTTCTATTTGTGTGGGCTTTGTAGCAACCTGGTGAGTTTCTGTTTTTTTAACGGTTTAAAACTTTATTCCTCATATAATAGTCATGACGTGGGAAATAAAGTGTGGGACTGAAGAATCCCAAGAACCAGAAGATCTAGTCCTAAAGTTTTGTTTGGCTAACTCATCAGCTACCTGGTGAATTTCTGTTGATTTACTTGTATCAAGATTACCCCTCAATAAAAAGATCATGATCGTCTCAAAAAAAACTTGTATCAGTTTGTGCCGGTTTTCATGTCAACAAGTCATGGCTCGCCCGCTCAGTTTTTCGTATCCCCGGTTATAGCAACTATTCACTTTTGTGGATGTTCTTAGGTCAACGACGACCCGTAAATTTCCTTCTGTATCTGTCTACGGACTAGCGACTAGTCCGCGGATACGAATGCGGGAGGATGTCATTCAACCGTAGCCGCATACATTTCAATCCGTATTTAAACAAACCGGACGAAATTTATGTAAAACGACCGATATTCATCAAATTTGGATATAAAATAGCACAAATCATTCATACCTAGCAAGCAAATTAAATCTGGTACAACAATGTCTCAAATTCAACTAGAGCATGGATGTCCAACAAGTTTTTCATCAACGGATCGTGTCGTTCCACACGTACTCCCCCTTCAGCTTCATCCAACAGTGCATGCACGTAAATGACAGTCCCTATGTCTTGTGGTACATCACGGCAGCGCGTGCGGGCTACATATAATGTGTAGACCACATTGAGTGAATAAATCAATCGACAAGTTGAGCAAGAGAAAGCAAAACTTACGATCTTATCATCTGTCGCGTGCAATGGCCACCTTGCCTCGAGCTGACAAACCACGTCGCAAAACTTGGTGACGCTGATCTGGATAGTGTGACAGCGATAGGACAACGACCTCACATTGCGTGGTTGAATGATGTATATGTCGTAGGGCGCAATGTGCTTTCGTGCATGAAACGTTTCGTGCACTTGCTGCCATATGGCCTCCCCTTTGCTCCTGCCTATGAAATCCACGGATACGACCAACCACGCATCGCACAACAACTCATCCTCCATGGTCGACTAGCTCATCATCCTTCGTACACTAAAAATGCATGCATTTGAAAATAAGCTCAATGGCATTTGACCGAACACCTGTCGGGTTTGGTGTCTGCCATGGAGGTCGTCGACAGGGGGGCGGAGTGTACCTGGGTACAAACGGCTCCAGGGTGGGCGACACCGTCGTAACGGCGAGCGGGCGCGTTGGTGGCGGACGTCCGACAATGCCTCTGTGGCGGCCGAAGAGTTACAGCAGCGACGGCGAAGGTGGAGGGTGCGGATTCAAAGCAAGGGGCAAGGGGCGGAGTGGAAGGAAATGAGACCGGGAGGAGGGATTGGGTGGGCTGGGGGCGTTGAAGTCTTACGTTTTGGGTGTCCGGACTCCCGCAAAGCTCTCCATGTTTGTCTCTAATCTGCGGGAGAAAACGCGTCCGGACCACCTCGTGATGACCCACAAGTATAG
>CBMN010002447.1:0-10688 GCA_000582825.1 Hordeum pubiflorum | reverse complement strand
TGATGGTTCAAATCCTACGAATCAAATGATCGATGTCTATTTTAAATATTTTTGTAACACCAAATTAAGAAACCACGTGAAGTGTGTTAAAATTATATATCTAGGACACTGTACACTTCATCCACATTGAACATACAACATTACATTTTTAAGATCAAAGTTTGGCATTTTTCTGGATTCATTTGCTATATTTTAGGCATTAATTGGATTTCTAGGTTTCTAATGGATATAACTCAATTTTAAACTACATGTATACTACAACATGATCCACAATTGAAAGAAAAATCATATTTGAGTCATCAGGTAGCTTTGTAGCTCTTATACAAGAAATGCATGAAAAATACTAACATTTACTTGGAAAATTTCAAACCGTAATTGCATGTCATGTTTTTCTCATTTTTTTAAATGATATGTAGTCCAAAGTTATATCAAATTTGGCATGGGGCCATGATATGACCTCAAGAGCCTTAATTAAAATTTTCTACATTATTCAAAAAAATGTGTTGTACATTATTGCTCTCAAACCAAAGCATCTTCGAGTAAAACATCGAAGCAATTGTACAAATTTATACAATTAAACATTTTTTGTATACAGGCTGGACATTTTCTAGACACATGTTGAATATTTTCGAAATATACGATGAATATTTATTCTAATACTTGTTTAAAAATTGTGAAAAGCACGTTGAACTTTTCTTAATATACAATGAACATTTTAAACACAGGTTGAACATTTTTCAAAAGAGAACTGATGACCTGGTTGGCCCAGGTAAGCAATCGGGGTACAGCCTTATCGAGCGCTCGCTGCACTCCCCACCTGATATCAAGCACCACTGTTAGGATTACTGGTCCTTGAGTGTCATGTAATCTCTATTGCCTTTAGGTTGTCTTAGCCTTCTTATCTGGCTTGTATGACTTTACTTTGTACTTGAAGCTTCTTAATGATGGATACATGCATACAGTTGGCGCAGAGAGGACTAGGGTATACCGGTCTTTTTTAGAAAAATAATAATATGTAAGTAGTTTTTTGTAAATTAAATGTGAGAGTGTATTATGTTTAGAAATTAGAACCACACATACTCTAATTGCCCTTGAGAAAAAGTTGGCGCATATACTCATCTTAAAATCTACACGGGGATAATAAAATTCTTGCATAGCACTTAAATTGGATAGGCAACTGCATTGTATCTAGAGTATAAAGAAGTCCCTTACCAAGAAAATATACATGGAGTACCAATCATCATAAGAAATGGAAGTTCATAGGTTCCGCAATGACGTACATATCAAAGCAAATTATTTCAACTTTGGCAAACAGCCAAGCATGTCCTTTGCTTCTTGCACATGTGTCCTGAAGAAGACCCAAACTTAATTCTCCCTGGAGATTGGAGATCTGAAATTCCATTGTCCAGACACTATAGGTTACAACCAGCTGAAATGTACTAGCATAACTACATGGTTCTACAGATGCCGGGTTAATAGTCTAAAAACAGTGAAATTATAAAATGAACAACCGTATGCAACAATGCATGATTGAAAAAAAAAATCGGTACCCAACTAAGGATATGTGATTCTGCACATAAGGGTTGCAAATATCTTAACCCGTTCATTTTTTGGCTACACATGAGAGAAAAATGTATCAATTCTTAAATTTGTTAAACTAAAACCGCCATTAGTATGGCATGTGGATAGTCAATTTCTTACCAGTATGACCTTGTAGCTCAATTAGGATGTCGTCCATTGAGCTGGTCGATAATTGTGTCTATGGAAGGTCTACTCTGCCGATCTGTCTCAACACACTGCAGTCCAATTTCGATGCATTTTTTTTACTTGTCGAAGGCAATCTGCTTTTAATGATGGATACTCTGATACGATGTGCTCCTCTGTCCAATTTTCACGTACCTACGAACAAAATTCACGGAACCCCTCAAGATATACCACAAAAGATCATTTGTAATATGAGCTTCTAAAGTTTAGTATTCAAATTATTAAGAAAATTTCCAGTCACCTTTTTAATAAATTGTGCTGCAGATGGTTCGGTCCCACGGCAATTCTCCTCTCTTGTGGTGGTCTCCAGGATTAGTACACCTAAACTATATATGTCCGACTTTGTGGAGATTTCACCTCTGTATAGATATTCTGGAGCTATGTATCCACTGCATATCATTAACATTAACAATAAGTACTATCATAGAGGTTATGATGCAATTTAAATCATAATAAAGGAACACGTCGAAATTTATAATCGACTTACTATGACCCCACCACATTTTGGGTGTTCATCCGTGTTTGTTCTTGACCGAAGAGTCGCGAGAGACCAAAATCCGCTATTTTCGGTTCCATATTACTACTGAGCAGTATATTTTCGGGCTTAAGATCCATATGCACAATAGGAATGCTGTGTACAAATTGTAAACCATCGCAAATCCCCTTAATTATGTTGAATCGTGTGTCCCAGTCCATTTGGGTATCTACTTCTGAAAAAGAGGAACACTGAGTTATTGAAGTACTCCAAGATAATGATGACTTGAATATCGTTTATTAGTTAGCATGATAATAGCAAAAATATGATCACAAAATACAATTTATTATCTACAATTGCAACTTCTTTTGATCATGTCAACTGTGGTACCTTTATTGTCATTGTATAGCATTTAAATGTGAACATAGTGTAAGAAAGATTGATCCAAACTCCAATTCATAGTGCACGAGAGGAGTATTAGAATCTGGAACATGGATGCAATTTGAATCGAGTAGTATGACATACCAAAGAGATTCTTCTTAAGGGTCCCCCCTGGTAAATATTCGTAACAGAGTACACTTTCAACAATGTCAGCAACAATATATTTTCCATTGTTCTGCACCACTTTCTTTAGACTTTCATGACAGTAGCCAACCAACCTTACAACATTTTTATGTTGGAGAGCCATGATATTTTGAACCTCATTATTGAATGCTTTATCTCGTGGAAGGGGCGAATTTTCGGCAAGTTTCTTCACAGCAATGGTTTCCCCATCTGGCACAGTTCCCTGTTCAACCTCAGGCTCTTTCAGCAACATTTTCCAGCAAATATTGACAGCTGTTTCAGCAACTTTTATAAAGACAGAAACTGTTAAAGCACAACCATACCTTATAAACGGTTCCAAAAGCGCCTTTACCAATTATACGATTCTCTGAGAACTCATCGGTGATATCCTTCAGAAAGTCTAACGGCAGATCCTTCGGCAGTGTGCTCAGAACACTCGGCCTGTTCTCTTCAGCTCTACCTCCGCTAGCGCTGGTAGCCATTTCTGATGATTTAAGAAGCTTTGATGTGAGTTCTCGTTCAGCAGAGCAAAAACAGATTTACAAGCTATGGGTTGCCACCAGTTCCCTTTTACCAGAGCAAGGACATATTTACCATATACAAGAGTACACATACATAGATTGTTCTATCACATTGTAGACTAAAGTCATAAAAATGGTTTTCTTTTAACTAGAAGCTTTTATTGATTCCTTGCTATGTATCTGGATGATACAAGCCCAGAAGAGTTCAGACTTCTGGCCACTGCATTGAAATTGCACACGGCCACGCAAAGGCAAACAAACAACTGTAAAAGATGTAGTAACTAGTAAAAACATGGAAAAAAAACACTCCTAACTATAGACATGGCTATTGTAACAGCATCCGAAAATAATAAACTTCCAAATTAAAAGAACTGACCTGGTGAAGATCGAACTCTTGAGGGATCCTCTAGCAGTTGTGAAGAGAACAGAGAAACGGGGACGAAGCTTCTGAGAAGAAGCACTTCCTGCCAGCCTCAGCTGGATATATACCAACCCAATGAGATGCGCACCACCTACCGCGTAGAAAAGTATGCATTGACTTGACTTATGCCTACCATGTTTGACTATTTCTGGGTGAAGAAAAGAAATGTAGTACAATAATCCACGTCTACATCACTCTAAATATAAAATAATCCATGTCTACATCATTCTAAATATTTCCACACTATGGCAAGGACATCGCGGTGACTCCGTGTGAGATGCTATACAGAGAATAATCCGCATTAGTAAGACACAAAGAGCACCAAGTCTAGTATTTGACCCCGGGTAGGCCGAAGGTACAACCGCCCTTCTAACCATCCAAGCAATGATCAGTTCTGCCAAAATTTTGACAGTTTTTCATATCCGGACATAATAAAAAGATTCCCAACAAGGGAGAACATACAACATTTCCAGTCAGCCCAACCCACTGTTTTTCTACGCCTCCACTGTTTTTCCAGTCAGCCCGACCCACTGTTTTTCTACGCCTCCACTCTTTTTCCAGTCAGCCCGACCCACAAGGGAGAACATCTTGGGATAAGATGCACTGTTTTTCAACAATCTCACTCTTGTCCACTCAAATCACTGAGCTCGTCAGAGAAGCCTCTTAGCGTTGTCTCCATTTTTCCCTTGCACTTTTGGCAGCAATGTGAGAAAAAGGACAGTTGAGCAGTTTTACACCAACTGTGATAGAAGGCTGGACATATTGGATAGCTTTCCTAGTATAAAATATATACCAATAGACAAAACAATGAGCAAAAGAGCTCCCCTGCTTCCAACCACAAGTGGACATAAAGGCACTCCTTAATGTTTTTTTCCTTTCCAATAAAGGCTGGCACTTTGCCAATTTCAATAGAATAGAGACATCAAAATAGGAGTATTTACAAGTTGAAAGGAAGAAGAAAACTGAGGAACATGCGCTTATACTTTAGTGTAGTACATTTTGACAAAACACATGTATGGAACCGATAAAAAGAAGAAAATACATGTGCAAAATTTTACACAAAAACCAACCAGGGCTTGCAAACACTTGAATGGGCTAGTGGCGGGTAGAAATGAATCCGAGAAATGATAATAAAAAAATGCCTTCAGGACGAACGTGGTAATTCCTTCGTCTTCAAGATAGGTTTGTTTGGGTGGTTGACAAGCTTGTTTGACAGCTCAGTCTCAAGTTTTTCATCATTGTTACCAATAAGCAAGACTTCCTTGAGCTTAGGTAGACAATCAAGGCCATCAAGATCATATGACGCCCCACTGGAGCAGTCAAGCTTGAGCAGCTCAAGACTTTTCATCGTCTCTGAACCAAACTTCACAGATAATGAGCTGGAGCTGCAACCAATCTCGAGGATCTTGACCATTTTATAGGTGAGCAACTCCATCGCATGCAATTCAGCCTTAAAATGGAGACTGGGCTGCTTGGTACGAAGGCGTAGAATACAGAGATTTGGTACCTCGCCAAGGAACTTAATGTCTCGTTCTTTTAAAGTGGCCATCTCCAGATCCATCTTCCTGAGCTTGATAAGTTTGTCGCTCAATACTTGGTCAGATCCAAGACCGCTTGGTAACGGCAACCTATCTTGAAGCCCGTACAGTTTAAGACTCCGTAGATTATTCCAAGGCAAGGATATCTGATCATCCAAACAACAGCCTTGATTGTCCTTGTCAAGCTGGACAGACAAGGATTCCAGATGAACATGACCCTTGACTGCAGAGAAAATATCCTTGCTGTTCTTCCTGTTAACGCCGGACACTCCGAGCTTACGCAACTGGGTGAGCTTCTTGAGAGCTTTCGCCATGGCCTTCCCACCAGAAGCAGAGATGTTGACCACACCAAGAGTGTGCAACGCCGTCAGTTTCCCAATACCTCTAGGCACCTGAACACCAACTATACGGTGAGGTCTGCAGAACCAGCTGGATGGAGCAGGTGGTGTTGATGCAGCTGGGCCAGTGGCGCCCGCACGTATGTACTGTAGCTTCTGCAACTTGGTGATGTTCTCTGGAAGGGTGAGTACGGAGGTGCCCCTGACATCCAAAGTCTGCAGCTGCCTCAGATGATCCATGTTATCTGGAAGATGGTGTATCTCGTGCCGTCCTCGTAGTGAGAGGAACTTGAGACGACGCAACCATTTTAATATGTTCTTAAGATCCTCATACTCTACACCTGATGCATCCTCCAGATCAAGCACCCGAAGAAGCATCATACTTTCAGAGATGAAGAATGATTCCCACTTGCCAAACACCGTCAGTGATCTTAGCCGTGAGAAATCCATGCTCTCAAACACAATTATGTCTCTCTTCCAGTCATGCAATATGGTAAGGTGACGCCCTGTGCGTTGTGTGGTTAGGGCACAATTAGCCCCCAGCTCAAACATAAGGTCTTCTTCTTTTCGCCCTGGGATGATGTACTCATGGAAAAAACCACTGACCTGACACAGCAGCGCCATTCTCGTGGCATTCAAGGTGTTTGTGACTAAGTGTGGTACCTGCTGGATTATGCTCAGATCAAGGAGCTCGGAGAACTGCCTCTCCCCATTCTCCTCTGCAGATTCATTGTCACCGTCTCTAGAGTATCCCTCTGCAATCCACCGCCTTACTAATCGCCTTCGCCGAATGAGGCGGTCTGGAGGAAAGATCGACAGGTAGAAGATTAATGGCTTGACTGAATCAGGGCAAGTACGGAAATAGGAATGCATCCAACCAAATAGATCACATAGACTATCATAGTCCGGCTCACTCTCCAGGTGGTGCATAAATCTCTGATTTAAAGAAACCACAGTATCCATCCTTGTGACCGTTTGTTTGGCCAATACGCCAGCTATAGCAACTATCACTTTGGGGAGACCTCCACACTTCAAAATAAGTTCTTCTACTTGGATGTCTTGTAGAGCTCTTGTGTCTGTGTTTGATGAATTTTCAGGGTATACCTATATTGTTCCAACAATTTAAAATTAACGTCAGTTACACCATACTCAGTTTGACTATTCAGGTGCAAAATATGTGGGTGCGCAGACAGTGTCTTCGTTTCACCCTTTTTATGTTTCTAGACAATACATTGCAATGTCTCGGTAAGCAAAAACTCCAAGGTAGTGCAAATATCGAAAGCAGTGCACAACTTTTGGTACACGAATTGTGCAGGCAGTACAAATAAATGTGAAATAATAAAGAGCAATGTAAAACATGAATGTTTTGAAATATTGTACTACCTGGGGGTATAGACAGTAAAATATATCACATTAAGGCAGACCATAGTGTATCTAAGGCAATGCAAAATAGTGGCAGAACAACTATCTGTAACCGTAATTGTAATAATCAATTGTAAAATTCGATAGTAAATAAAGGAGAAGAATAATCACAGCAATGTAACCTTAAATATTTTATATAACTTAATGACAGATCCACAATACATCAATACTTCTTTTCAACTATCACCTTGGCCCTTGCAAATGAGTGGGCATCATCTTTAATATGTCAAAAATGTTTAGTGTTTATGTGTATCTTATACAGTCATTTTCCCCCTCCCATTTACCCTGTTCGTTGCAGATTACACGATGTTTTAGATATGGAAGCATTCCTGGATGTGTATCTTCAACCTTTATTTGTACATGCCTATATGATTATGTTGCTAAGAAATAACAAAAAAAGTTATGAAACATTTTTTATGAAAGAACCAATGATAATGCTTCAAAATTTTCTCAATGAATTGTTTTTACCGTCAAGAGCATGGAGTTGCAAAGACACCAACCAAAATAACCCGCAATCTGCAGGCCTACAATGTATATTGTTATATGCCCACTAGCATGGATTTGCAGCTCTATGCCGATGTGTCATTACCCATTTTGTACATTGCTATACGGAAATATAGACTAATGCAAATTTATTCCTTGCACAAGCATACCTTGCCAATATGTCATTTTGTACATCGCTAGTGTGGGTCTGTAAATGTTGATAAAGGTTTCTCTGAACTTGATCAAAGATAGAAATTTTTTAGTTTTGAAAAAATAATACACATTTTAATAAGGAACAGATAGAGTATTATGTATCAATCATGTCATGCGCTTTTACAATTCATTAGCAATGGGACGCTTGTCTCTCTCTGAATAGGGAGTATGTGTCTGTGAGAGCCAAAAATCCATTCTACATGCATATTTCCACAAACTACAAATGGTTAGATTTTGACAACTATTTGTAAGCGCAAATGTTGTTAAGTTGAACATCTGTGAAATTTGTTCCACACATTTTGGAATGCAAATGATTATTTTAGGCGAAGCCAATCCTCGATAATATGCAAATACCAAATATAGGTTGAGATCTGAGACCATATATGAAGTTTGTTGATCATCCTCAGTGAACGATGATGAATATGATTATCACATAAAGTATTAAGTTGCTGAAAACATGTAGGCACAAAATAAGAGAGTCGTGAGCAAAACAAACCTTTCCAAAGAGAGTTGAGGCTGCAGCAGCTTCCAGACCTTTGACATTAAACACAAGCTCTTCGCGATTTGCGCAATATGCAGCAATGCTTGCTTCAGTTGTGATGACAATAACAAAGCTCTTAGAAGATCTAGGTATTACCAAGGAAGTTTGTATCAAGTCCCATTCCTTCTTGGACTGGACACTATCAATAACAATGAGCCAACCCAATTCCCCAAAATGAAAATTTGGAGGTAAGCTCCTTTGGAAGTCCCTTAAATTGAATGGATGAGATATATTCACCCAATGGTACTTTGTAAATAGGTTCGTGTCGCGCATTGTGTCATCGTACAACTTTCTCACGAGAGCTGACTTCCCAACGCCAGCTATTCCCCACACAGACATCACCTGCCAAGAATTTATACGTGCTTTTGCAGGATATTGACGAAGTTGATTCATTAGCGACTCACGTCCAATGAGGGGAGAATCTTCCACCATTGATTTCTTGCCTTTATCTCCATCGCCATCAGAACCCTGTATATGTGTTGGGAAAGGTTTAAACACACAAGTATTGCTGGAGATAGGCAAAATACATGAACCAATTGTGATTTCTCAGGTTGCTTACAAAGACAATGATATTTTATAGACAATTTACACGTCGGACTAGAAGGTAGGTAACGAGACACATGCACCATAATTCATATTTATTTACGTACCAGTCATGAACCCGTCGAATAATAGCAAGATAGAGTAATGATCATTAGATTTCACTGGATTGAATACTTGTGTTATTCCTTATACACCAGGTAAGAAAAAAAACGATAAGTTAGAGAACTAATAGATTTTCAGGCTTCATATATGTATGTTTCTGAAAGTCATGAAATTATTCCCGCTTTTATGTATAGATGTGGTTGACATATCTGTAAACTTTATTTGCAAATACTTTAAACTGTGAGCAAGACAAAAGTAAAGAGTGATTTCAGATTAAGAAACGAAATGAATTTGCGATTTCCGTGTTTGAAGCACCTACCTTGTTGAAGAGGGCACAAACAGAGTGCTCCGGCGAGAACTTCTTGAGCTCCAGTATCTGGTACGGGTGCCCGATGCACAAGCTTGCTACTTCGGGTTGCTGCGTGGACACGATGATCCAGCTGCCTTTCCTCCTGTCCGGAAGGAACTTCCTCAAAGCTTGCCACTCTGCCATGTTTGACAGGTCCTCCAAGACAACGAGGTACCTCTTCTCTGTCACCATCTTCTTGAAGTCCTTCAAGAGGTCTTCCTGGGTGGCCTGCATCATCTTAAAGACATCCATACCTATGTCTGCTCCTTTTTGTTGCTCTTCTTCTGTGCAGAACTGGAGCATCAAGCTCCGGACGAAGTCATGCGGACTGAAAGGATGCATGAGCTTGACCCAGGCACGGTAGGTGAAGTTTCTGCAGATCTCCGGGTCACTGTAAGCCTTGGTGATGATGGAGGTGGCACCATGATCTCCGGCTGACCCCCACACTGAGACCACTTGAAGCTGAAGGTCAAGGCCATCGCCCGCTTCTCTGGTGATCAGCTGGGTGAGATCGCCGCCGAGGACGCCCTGCTCTCTCCGGGCGGCATCCCTGGCCTCGGCGAGCATGTTGGACGCGGCAACCGTGTCGCCGGCAGCAGCGGCCGCCGTCAGCTGCAGCTCCCCGACTGGCCTGGACCCTGTGTCACTGATAAGGCTGTAGCGCGCGTTCCTGGCGCTCACGTCGGCGACCCTGGCCTTGAGCTGCTCGATCTCGTCGACCGCCTGATCCAGAGAGGGGGGCCGCGGCGGCCGCACACAGGGGACGCAGAGCCGGCCGAGGCGGAACCAGAAGCTGGTCGTCCCCTTCCCCTTGTCGAGGTGGACGACGAGCTCGATGCAGTCCTCCACATCGTAGGCGAGCTCGCGGATCTGGCGCACCCAGGTGCGCACGACCGGGTTCTCGACCCGCTCCGCGTTGGCGACGTTTAGAAAGGAGCGCATCATCTCGAACTCGCCGGTGATGAAGACGAGGTCGCGGCGCGCGCTGAGGCGCAGATTGGCCTCCTCCTGCACCGCCGCGTGCACCTTGCTAAGCGTCCCCTCCAACACCGACTTGGCCAGCCCCACCGCCAGCTCCGCCATGGCTTCCGCTGGCCCCTCCTTCCTACCTCCCTCGAGCGCTGGCTGGCTGGTTCTCTCTCGCGCGCGCGCGTATCTCTCGATCTAGTACATTGGATTCACTTGTCTGAAGAGCATTGGGGATTTGGAGAGAGCGGTTTCGGTCTGCTCGGTCAAAGTCTTCCTCTGTCCAGGAGACTTGCCTCAGGTCAAGTCGTCGTCGGTATATATATCTCTTCTCTTCTCTCTATATATATATCTACGTCTATATTTATCTATCTATATCTATCTATACTTATACTTACATATTATATATTATATATTTATATATATGTATATTACAGCTGCTAAGCTA
>CBMN010002445.1:0-12122 GCA_000582825.1 Hordeum pubiflorum | reverse complement strand
GTAGACCATAGGCTACAAATTGCCAAACTTAAGCAGTGGCAGAAGGGGAAATAAAAGATAAGCTATCAAGCATGCTATAGTAATTTGCTAATTCAAATTATTTTAACGCTGACCATGGATTAAGTGACCTGTTGGACTATGCTTTGTTCCTTAGAGATTTTTTCTTTTCTTTCTCTGACATGACCTGTTGGACTATGCTTTGTTCCTTAGAATTTTTTTTCCTTTCATTTTGCTAACACTATGGTTGCATGATGCAGTTTGAAGTATAAATTTGGAGGATCTGAATAAGGAAGCACATAAGATCGACCTGTTCTTAATGGATAAAATACCTTCTGATTGCCCTTATCCCGGATGTTTCTTCTGTGTTATGAAGGAAGCAAACCCTAGCAAAAGAAGAGCAAGCGTGCTGAAATTCTTTAGGGAACTTCCTTCCCAAGATGATGATGGCCAAGTTCTCCCTATTAGTGGCCTTTGGAACACTGCCATGGCACACCCAAATGATCCTGAATTCATCAACTTGGGAATATTTGAGTGCATGGCAGCTCTAATATGGAAGGGCCTGAAAAACAGGCGTTGGCTTTCACATGATCAGAATATTTACATCCCATATTATGCAGCACATGTTATTGGATCCTATACGATGAATATGGAGGAGTTTGCAGAACGTGCTGTTCGTGCTGGAGTAATACCTCCATTGGTTGAACTCTTAAGAGGTAGGCTGACTTGGGTGGAGCAAAGAGTTGCTGTCAGAGCTTTGGGGCATTTGGCTACATACCCTAGTACATTCCCTGCTGTTGCTGATCATGGAGAAGTGCTTGAACTTGCAATTCAACTTGCCTCAAGCTCTCTAGAAATTGTGTACTCTCACTTTTACCAATTTGTAGATCGGAGACTTGGCTACCACTGTGATCTTCTTACACGTGGTATGGGTGGTGCTGAAATGGAATCTCGTAAAGCCGAGGAATGGGCTAGCCAACTGCAGTGCTGGTCTTTGCAGCTCATAAACTGCTTCGCATTTAAGCCTGAGTTTCTCCATGATATCTGCAAGCCTGAATTTCTAGCTAAGTTACCTGGTATGTGGGGTGGACTTGTGAATGAGAACTCACCTGCTGGTGTTGGTTTACTAAGAACAATCTGCCAGAGCAAGCTTGGCCGAGGTCATGTTGCTAATATTTCTGGTGTCATCGAGGCTTTATGCAACATTGCTCGTTCTTCAGATGACTGGCAATACATGGCCATTGATTGTCTACTCTGGTTAGTGCAGGATCCTAGTACATATCATAAGGTAAGACATTCCAAATTTTAAACAATGCTTGAAGGGATGCTTAAACATGATCAATAATTCTTATTTAGTGTCTTGTCGCTTGGTGCCCATTCCCATGTCCTAATTGAAATGGCCTGGATTATATTTGTTGAATTGCTTGAGCTTTAAAGTTATTGACAAGTATCTGTTGTTCCTTAGACTTGATAACAAGAAAATTGTACAGTTTAAATGTAAATTACATAATTTCTGATAAAATTAGGAAATGAAGGGTTGGACTAGTATTTTGAGCTGACAATTTTTGAGAACTGATATTAAACTTCACTTTCTATATTGGAACTGTAAAATTAAATTTCGTTGGAGATTACTGCAAATTACATAACTCTTTGTAAACCTGTTGGACCCTAAGGTTTATCTGGGCTAGCCAGTTAAGCTTAGGATGCTGCATCTATTGTCTGTTTAAGCGGTACAATGATTTCAACTGTTCAGCATTTCAGATATTGTTTGGTGCGAGCTATCTTGTCTGCATTCTTTTAGTTAAAGCTAGTTCAGAATGGTTACTCTTGTTGGTTATTAGGCAAAAAAAAACTTATCATTAAAGTAGTCCTGTCTGGATGCAACCTATAATTGTTTGTTAAGCTTTGGTTTTTATAACTTCAGTTGCTTTTCCCATGTGTACAGGTTATAGATAAAATCACCCCGACACTGATAGATTTAGCGGATATTTCCACACTCGGTGATTACAAAAGGCTGGGTGACACTATTGTCACAGTCCTCCAAGAGTGTATGCAACAAAATGGGAATTCACGGAATTCAATTAGTAGTCACACCAAAGAAGAAATTGATGAACTCTTGAGTTTCAAACAGAAACTGAAATCGGAAAAGAACATGCCGAAGGAGGATCTTCATATAAAACAAGCTGCAGCACTGGTTGTAAAATTGGAAGGAAATTCTCTGTTCTCTTCAGGAAATATTGAAGGAGCTGCAGCGAAGTACTCTGAAGCACTTGCATTGTGTCCAATGAAGTCCAAGAAAGAAAGAGTGGTGCTTCATAGCAACCGAGCCCAGTGTTATCTTCTCCTGCAGCAACCTTTGGCTGCCATCAGTGATGCTACCCGTGCATTGTGCCTTCATAGTCCGTTGAATCGGCATGCCAAAAGTTTGTGGAGAAGAGCTCAAGCATATGATATGCTTGGTTTAGCAAAAGAGAGCCTGCTGGATGCAATTCTGTTTATAAACGAATGTTCTCAGTCCAGTGATCCTGATCTGTCCTTGAGGCAAAACAAGGTTCCTGATTACGCTGAGCGATTGGTAAAGAAGCAGATGCGTGCCGCTTGGTTATTCAGGGAATCATCCCTAAAACATGGTGGAATCCATTGTGAGGGAGATGCTAGTGATGCATTTGGTCAAGAGGCTGATGACTCTGAGTGGGAGACAGTGAGTGAAAGCGATGGTGAGGATGATGAGAGAAGAGAAGCAGATGATGAAACTGAATGGAAGAGTGGTGGTCACAGGGAAGATGCGTACGAGAAAAACTGAGAAACAGGTTTGCAGAGAAAAAATGTTTTCCTTTTATTTATTTAAGCTGCGTTTCCTTCTAATAAGTGTAGTGTAATGCATCTAAGATTTTTTTTTTTGAAGAATGACTATGGTAAACAACTTTTCTCAGCATCCCCTAATTATGCTACAAACAGGAGTGGTGGAGTGGGCAAATAGTGACGGGGGAACATTTCTTAAACAAAATTGTATGTACCGTAGCCGCCCCAAGATATTCTTTAAGAAAAGAAATTAGAAAACTTCACTGCCTCAGTGCTCAATCTATATGTGATACACACATAATCATTAGCAATCTGTGATTTGTTTACCTTTTCCTGACTTTAGAAAGGTGATGTTTTGCTATGGCTGGTACAAACAATTGGCTTCTATGGGGCCTTCCTAATCCAAGCATCTGTTATCTTTCAGGTTTTGGTGCTATTAATTGTTATCTGGTAAGCTTGCTCTCATTGTGCTTGTCGTCGGAAGCAGCAACAACAACAGAAGCAGTAGCTTGCCTACCAAAGCAAAATTAAGTTGTGGAAACTAGATGAGTCTGCTACTGAAAGCTCACAAAAATGTAGCTTTCAAAAGTATGTCTAGTGTCATCATATTGTGATATTGTCTGCATGGAGAGCAAGGCTAAAGTTTAGCCGTTGCCCTCGCCATGTTCTTTGGTCTGTGTGAGTCGCTACGACGGACTCTTGAGAATGGTGTCTTGCTCTTGATTGGTGTTGTAAATTGAACAGAACAGTACCTTAGTTCTATCTTAAACATCATCGATTTGTGAATGAGCTTTACCTTGAAGACGCAATGCAAGTGACATGTACTTACGTGCGTCTTGAAATTTTCATTCATGTGGCGCAGATGATCAAGTGCTTGGATCGAAACAGGAAACCTTTTTCCAATTTGCTCTTTGAGATATCTTTGTGCTATTTGCAGTGCAGCGGAATAGTTGATGAAGGTGCACAAACAGATGATACAGGGCAAAAACCATGATATAAAGAACAGAAAAAATCAGTCTGTACAACCTGTGATGTTGTGGGCCACCTAGTATACTGTTAATGATCTCACCGCATCAAGGTTTTGGTTATTGTCGGAAGACATGTTTTTCTACTTTTTTTTAATGGAATTTGATCTGTTTATGCGTAATCTTTGCATCCATGCGGTTGTCTGGTCTTAAAAATTTCAACCTCCAAATTCATGCATAAACCTTCAGCCCTAGATTTTTCAACCTGAAAAGTTGCATAAGAGCATTTCAACATCCCATCCTAGCCGTCTCAGTGCACTATTTTTCAACCTGATGTTGGGTTTGTGAAAGTAAACGTTGACGCCATCTTTTTTACAGAAGAGGGAAAGGGAGCAACAGCGGCAGTTATCAGAGATGGTAAAGGTAACTTTTTAGCTACGCGGTGCATGTATATAACATGTACATCTAATGTGATGATGGCTGAAGCAATGGCAATGAGGGATGGACTTATCTTTGCAAACTCTTTGGGTTTTCCCTCGTGTGGAAGCTGAATTGGACTCGCTAAAGGTTATAAATTTCAGCGACGATCAATCTAGACGGTGGGATGCAGCGGCAACAGTTTTTGCGGAGTGTTTGGATGTGTCTACTTCGATCGGGAAGGTTGTCTTTAAACATTGTTCTCGTTCTCTTAATAAAGCAACGCATGTGCTAGCTAATTACTCTTATTGTAATAAAACTTCTCTTAGTTGGACCGAGGAGGCCCAGGGGTCTCGACACCTGTGGACGATGTAATGCCTTCGTAAATCAATAAAGCTAGCCATGATGACATTCCCTTGAAAAAAAAAGGACCCCAAACTTCCCTCCACCTATAGCTATTCCGATAGGATTGTGTCTCCATGGCGGACCCGGTGGAAAGGGGAAGGTAGGAGCCAATTGTGGTGGAGTTTTGTGACACCGGCGGTGATGCAAGATCCGATAGTGGTTGACGACCATTCTACGCATCCATGCAGATGATTCATGGAGTTTGCAACACAGACGGGCATGCCGGATCCGGAGGTGGTTTGTGACCATCGACGACGCTCTAACATAGCGCAAATGCAAACAATGACGGGTACGGAAGTGTCCTGGAACGTGTAATTGTAGTTGTGTGTGTGTGTGTGAGAGAGAGAGAGAGAGGGGGGGGTATGCGGAAAAGAGAGGGGGATAACTTTTTTTTGCATCCTATGATCGTGGTACATGCATGAAATTGTCTTCTCGTGCGAGCAACCGTAGACTATTTCTAATTTAAATATTGATTCTTTATCAAACAATTGCTTTGATGATGCAATTTACATCATCGAAATGTACAACCACGACCTAAAGTTGCACATAGTTTTTTCTCTTATCTTGTAAAAATCGTCATTGCACTGTCTTAAGGCACATAAGAGCATAGGGTATACATTATTAAGAGCTCTCTCAGTTTATAAATAGATGTCTCATTTGACAGGAGCATAATTTCTAAAATGCAATTTTGGTCATTGATTTTATAAGTCTCCAGTAAAAAAAAAAAACACAACTACAAACCAATTTTTTAATGACAAATCTATAACATTATTTTCATCTAATTCAATCACGATATATTGTTGCGCATTGCAAGTTAAAATTAGAAAATTTCAACTACATGGTTCATAATATTACCTATTAGGAATGGAGTTAGTTAACAATAGAACTACTCACCAACCGATGCCCTAGAAATTAGGGCTTCGCTAAGCACCAACCTTATTATCTGGAACAATACAAAGTTTGTGACGGGTGGTGAAGAGTCCACTATAATATGGCTAGGCTTGTCTTTTAATGATGTGTTATGGGTCATAGCAAAAATGCAATGTAAGAAAATGACCAACCAAGTTAGATTTTAGAGGCAAAGACGATAATATGTAAGGAGGAAACAAAAAAGTTTCCTAAGCATCTAAAAGCATGATATGTTTTTGACACCACTAGCAAATATTGGAAGTTGATATATATGACGGTAGCAATCTCCCAAAAGCTTCATTTTGTCCCTATTATTTTAATTGACGTAGACTTACATATTATTAATAAGTAATATTTTATTTTTTTGAATAAAGGTATTTTTTGGTTAGTATTAATTAACCATGGAGCTGCACACGTGTACCTCCAAAAGGACAATGAGGAGAATAACGACGCTTCGCCTCCAGGGTACGTTCCCGCTTTTGGCCTCATATTCTTGGGTGACAAGTAAGATCAATGATGTGTAGCGGTGTGGTATATTATAATTTTTTACAAGGACTGATTTCCAAACAGGGAAAAATAACCTTGAGAGGAGGCGATGAAAAATTGACAAGTTAGAGGGAGTACATTAGTGACCACTTTCATTAGTGATTTACTTACCATTCATCTTATATTTCTGAACAACATCAAAGACACTTAAGATCGTTGATAGGCGATGGTGCGAAGATGACAACTAATTAAATTCAATATATAATAAACATGATAAGGTTAAGATCGTCAAACAATAATGTCAAGATCAAGAAAATGAAGACTAGAACACATGAGATGATTGATAAGACAAATTCAGGCCTGAGGAGCCGAGACAAGGAAGTCAGTGGCAACAACGGTGAACATTGTACCAGGCCTCTCAAACAGGATTGTGCTAAAGCCCTAAAACCCATAGATAACAACCCAAGGCAGGGCCCTACGAAGCCCAGAAGCAAAGCCATTCCCCTTCGTTGTTTCCTCTTCCGTTACCACTCCACCCCAGACCCGGTCACCATTTAGGCACACCCATCGACGTGGTATCCGGCTATCCGCGCCGCCCATCCACCCTAACTCCGATCCCATCGCCGATCGCCTCCGCCTCGCCCTAAAACCTCAGGCCGCCGTCGCCCCTCCCATGGCCGGCCAGCCCCGCGAACGCGGGTCCCGCGCCGCGCGCAAGGGCCGGCCCGTCCGCACGCCAGCGACCCTGCTCGCCCTTAACCCCACCCCCGATCCCGATCTGTCCGCGCAGGCCTCCGACGACGTGTCTCCGTGGGGCCGCTCGACGGCGGACGAGCTGGAGGACCGCCTCCTCAAGAGGCTGGAGGAGGCCTACGCGGCGGCGCTAGCCGGCCTCGCTGAGCTCGGCTACGCCGACGACGCCGCGCTCCGGGCCGTCCTCCGCGCGGGCCACTGCTACGGCAAGCTTGACGACCCTGTCGATAACATCGTCGCCAACGCCCGCTCCTTCCTCAACGATCCAGACGCCCCCGGCGGAGCCGGCGGGTTCGCCGACCTCCGCCGCCTCGAGGAGTACTCCCTAGCGGGGCTCGTATGCCTTATTCAGAGCAGCCGCCCCACCATCTCCCGTGTCGAGGCCATGTGGTGCCTCCTCGCCAACGACCTCCGCCTCGAGCAGGCCATCAACATGGGAGCCTCCTTCACCGACAAGTCGCCCCACTCTGGCTTCTCCACCGCCGAGAGTGATGCGCCTTCCCCGGCCGCACCCGCCCCAGGGCAGCGTGGCTACTGCCACTTCCATGCGACCACGGCCACAGAGAACCACATGTTTGACCCTGAAACATTCATGCGTCTCGCGATGCGCGCCCACACTGACAGCACGCGCCCGCACACCGAGAGCACTGCTGCTGTGGTCTCCTGCGTCAAGAACACATGGTCACGGTCTGGCGGCAGCGCTGCCCCGGCTCCGGCCCCTGCTGCCCCAGATGGGCAGCCCAAACAATCCTTTGCTATGAAGGTGTCCACCGATGATCTCATCGAGTCTGTGGTCATGGAGCTTGAGTCCCTGGACATTGACAGGAAGGACCCTCCTGCGGAGAAGCCTGATCCCAAGAATGAGATGGTGCGTGACCTCATTAAACAGACGCGGGAGATGGAGGAGCAGCTCAAGGAGCGCAAGGAGTGGGCTCAGAAGAAGGCGGTACAGGCTGCTCGTAAACTTGGCAATGATCTCACTGAGTTGCGCATGCTGCGGATGGAGCATGATGATAACCAGCGGCGGAAGAATGATAAGCAGTCCCTGGAGGATGAGACAATGAAGCGCCTCACTCGTCTGGAGTATGAGCTGAAGAAGAAGAGTGGGCAGCTTGACCGGAGTAATGCAAGTGTGCAGAAACTGGAAATGGAGAATGCGGAAATACGTGCTGAGATGGAAGCTGCGAAGCTGAGTGCATCGGAGACTGAACGGCAATGTCAGATACTGCTAAAGAAAGAGAAGAAAGACAGCAAAAAACTTGAGCTGTGGGAGCGGCAAAAGGCCAAGCTGCATGAGGAGATCACTGAATGCAAGGCGAAGATTGCACAGGCAGATAAGGAGCTGGCCGGGGTCAACAAGTCAATAAGGAATATGGAGGTGAGGTTGATTTTGCACAGTACATCATGATTGTTGCTTTGGTGTCAATAAGCTTTATGTGCTTCTACTTTTTATTAGCTAGCAGTTACAAACAGCTCGCAAGCACATCTTCCCTACTAGGAGAGGTTGCTGGGTTCAGATCATTTGTAGCTGCATTAGGGAGCTAACCACCATGCTTCATGGTCAGCTGGTCATCTTATAAAGTAGTAATGATCCTGATGGGCTATCGTGTCCTCTTAAAGGCGATACAACTGGTGGTTAAAGCCTAATTTGTTAAGTAAAATATTTAGGCATGCAAATTATTATGCGCTCATGGTTGTTGTTCCAGAGTTAGCACAAGACGGTCAGGCTTGATAGTGAACAAGCACACAGTCAGGGATTATGTACACATCTCTTGGTGCTAGATGGTAGTTACTTGGGGACCCTGCCACTTATCGATCTGCATTGGTGTTCATTCATCACTGTTCTTGTTAATTTTTTTGTGTCATGCAGCTAGCAGCATCAGCGTTCACCCATAACTGTGAGCTATTTCTTAGTAGCTGTAACTTTTTTGCTTTGCCACGAGGGCCAGAATCGTTCCATGTTCTGCTAATGATTCGTCCTGTTTTATCCTGTTAGTCGAAGTCATACTGTCAAAACTCGTCATCCTGAAAATAATGTGAACAACACATAGAGGAAGCCTACCGCCCTGCCACATTTTTTCTGCTCGTTGATCTTCTTCGCTGGCCTGGCTATAGTTATACTATGTCCCAGATTGCCAGGTAATCATTGGAAATTGGGACTCATGTTAGACTGCCTCCCTCAGTTTTTGTTCTGAATTTGCTTGTTTAAATTAGCAAATCAGTATATAATTATTTGATGTATATAACCATTGGATAGTTGAAAAAGAATATAAAGTAGAATTGTATGGTAGCTTTTCGGTAAATTCATTACATGGACAAAAGGGATACCTTTGTGGTGTGTTCTGTTAGAACATTGCACATGCTTTGTCAAATTTTGGCTGTGCTTTGGAAATTTAGCATTTGTTATTAACTCAGAGGTTATGAGCCTTATTTGTCAATCATTAAATTGTTGCTTCTTTCTACGTTATAACTTTGGCTGCTTTGCTGGCCTTGCTGTTTGAATTCAAAATAAAAATGTGCCACCATCTTTTATTTATTGTGATACTGCAGCGAGAATGTAGTTAATGCTAATTGCCTGTTAATGCCTATCGGAATTAGAATATTGACTGCACCAGTTTTTCCATTGTAATATTAGGTTAGAAGTACAGTTGTTAAATTTTCTTTCAAAGCGATAGGTACTAAACAGGGTTATTTGATATCTGTAATTCTGTTTTCTTTGTTTTTTCTTCATGCTTCTTAACTTCATGTTAATTTGACCGGTTATCGCAAACCTTCGTCGTATATTTCCACTAGAGTTTATTATAGGTTTGTGCACATTACAGTATTGTTATTTCACCGTTAACTAGTTTACGTGTCTTGGAAATCCCTATTGGGAATTTCAACAGTTATTCTTGTTTTCTGGTTTATAATATAACTAGTACTCCCTCCGTTCTTTTTTATAAGACGTTTTGGACAGTTAACATAGCACTGTTTTAGGCACTGTCTGAATTCTTTAAACGTCTTATATAAGTGAACAGAGGTAGTACTTCATTATCTACACAAATAGTACACTGTACTATAACTAGATTTTTGAATGCCACGAGCATAAGAGTTCAAACTTTTCTGTATATCTACTGAATTGGACATTTAGCTCATTTATCATTTAAATACTGCACTATTGGTATTTTCTTGATTTATGAGTTACTTATCTTAAAAGTACATGAGTGATTTCCTGTCTTGATGCTAGGCCTAGATATCTTGAAGGATTTTTTCTATGCATGTTTTGTGTAAACTCTTGAAGTATTGAAGATAATAGTGTATAACAATATGGTGCATGGTAAAGCACAATTAAGTATTATTTATGTGACTGATATCATACTTATTTTGTCATCAATATTTTCTTTGTTGCGAAACAGTGCATCATTATTTTCCCTGTAGTGCATATACATCACTTGGTTTTGCTTGTTCATTTGTGGTTTCTACATTTCTTTTTATTTTATGGGCATGCTTAAATGCAGACTTCATTTTGTGGCTCTGATAGTTCCTATTGCTAGCAGTGGGTATATTTAGCATTCTGCATTTCTGCACAGTTTGGGTAAACAAGCTATGTCTATGATGGAACAAAATATACCAACTGCTGATTTCACATTTATATTGCTTTCAATGTGTCTTACACATATTGTGTATTAATTTGTCTGACAGATTGATTTGTAACATGTGTTTGGTTTGCAGGTTAAAATACGAGAAGACACAAAGGCCACAGAAGACAACTTGGCACTTGCGGAACAGGAACGTGGGAAGCGGGAATCTGCCAAAGCTGATGCTGATCGCCGACTTGAAGAAATTCGCCGGAAGACAGAAGTAGAGTCCCAGTGCTACAAAGATGACCTCCGGAGGCTCCAGGATCAGTTATCCCGTCTGCAGAAGTCCATGGGTGCAAATGGGCCGACAGTTCCATCAGCCTATGCTCCGGCTATTACTGACCGCAATACAGTGCGGGCACCCAAGCAGCCCAACCAGAAGGCACCGCCCGCATCCAACAGGCAGCAGGAGCCTATCCAGAATACAGGCCGCCGCAGAGGCTGCATGATCTGCAAGAGGGAGGAGGCTTGCGTGATGCTGCTGCAGTGTGCTCACCAGGTGCTGTGTGTAGGCTGCAACAAGCAGCATGAGGAGAAAGGCGCGGTTCGCTGCCCCAGCTGCAACGCCAAGATCGAGGAGAGGATCAGGGTTTTCGGTGCCTCCTCCAACTGAGGCACCTGGTGGTGATGCTGCTGCAGACTTGGTTTCTCTTGGGGCAAAGAAAAACTAAACTCGTGGTCATCTTTGCCTTTTCCTTTTTTACCTTTGTGAAGAAAGAGTTTTACCTGGTTCAGCTGTTCATGGATATATGCTGAATGCTGCAATTCTGTGGGGGTATATGGGTACATTCAAACCTTTTTTGGTCGAAAAGTTGAACAGGAGCAGAGGAACCCTTTGGGAGTATATGAGTCAATTGAACTTAAACTGATGTGTGTGTTCTCTAGTTTATTGCTTGATTTTTTTAGATGTGCTTCGATGGTCTTGCTGGTGGGGAAATTTTGGCGAGATATTTTGCGCAGGCTCAACCGTGATGAAATAGGTTTTGGTAGTGAGGAACTTGGCCTCTCCTTGCCATCAATGGTGACCGTAGTGCTTGTATTCTTGTTTTACGCATCTGCACGCTCGCGTTTTGCCTGGCCATGTGGGCGTCCACCAGATGAAGGCTGCATAAAGATCAGTACAGATGGTAGCATTGCAGTGGACGCAAGAAGAGGAGGGGCGGGGGGAGTGGTTAGAACTGGCTCCACTTTGCTGTCTGCTTAGTGTAAAGTGTAAACAGGGATTACTGACCCTCTTATTTCTGAAGCTTTGACTCTTCGCGACGGTGTTATTCTTGCCAAGCTCCGGGCTATGAAAAGATCATTAAGGAGACTGATTGCATGAAGATAGTCAATCTTTGAAACTCGCGGCCATTATTCGAGAAGTTTAGTGGCACCTATCTTAGATGAAATTGGGGAGCATGCCTCGTCATTTATTTCTTTTTTCTGTTCAACATGTACTGCTGCTGCCCACCTTTGTGCCAAACAAGCAAGCACACTGGAGGTCACAGTTTGTTTGCTGAACTTTAGGCCTACTTTCCTTGTAACTTGCCTCCACAAAAAGAAAGTAGGCCTACAGATGATGCTGGGGCGGTTTCTCTTGAATAAAAGCTCCCAATTCCTCCACAAAAATAAAACAAAAGTGAGCCCACAAACGAGTCCGCGGACAGCGCCCGGCCACTCCTTATATTTCACACATCACAACCACGCTCATCATTTGACGATATTCATTTTCATACAAAGTCATGTAACATCCATGTCCTACCTACATACTCCCTCCGTTCCTAAA
>CBMN010002433.1:0-14954 GCA_000582825.1 Hordeum pubiflorum | reverse complement strand
TCTCTCTCATATGTCTTGTCTATCTCTCTCTCTCTCATAAGCCTTCTCTCTCTCTCTCTCTCTNNCTCTCTCTCTCTCTCTCTCATATGTCTTGTCTATCTTATACTCCCTCCGTCCCATATTAATTGTCGCTCAAACGGATGTATCTAGACGTATGTCAGTGCTAGATACATCCGTTTGAGCAACAATTAATATGAGATTGAGGGAGTACTTATTTACTTATTAGTCACCGTTTTCAACTGTTGGTTGTAAAGTCTTGGGATATCTGTACTTTAGTTTGTTGTTTACAGCATGTGAGGGACACCAGAATGATGTGTCGTAGTAGGTGCAGTGCCAGTGCAGTACATAAACAAATTTCAGAAATTTATTTTCCTGATATTGTGGCATGTTGATACTGCTGTCATACATACCTTGTGGAAGTTAGGATTTAGTTTACTTTGTGCATACTATATCTGTATTTGTTCAACTGTTTCAAAATTTATTTGATATATGCTTATACCATGATTCAGTACATCATCCTTCTCATGTTTTATTTAGTGGTTGATCTTAATTAACAAAGGGCGAGTGATTTGTAGGTGCCAATTGGGGACGGGATGACTATTTGTCGAAAGCTAGAAGATGACTGACTTCGCAGCATACTGTGTACTCCATAGATTTGTAAACTCCCCTTGTCAAGGTCAAGCTCTTGAAAGTCAAACTGCTTTTAGGCAATCAGGCAAAATGATGGCAGCATTTTTTGGCATAAAAAAGGTTGACAGCTTTGGATGTAGTCGGACTGTCTTCAAGAGTGCTAATCACCATGGAGACGTGGATGAGAGAGTTTCGTCAGATCATCTATCGCCACATCAGGAATGAAAAAAGACATCTGCACGTCTGAGCCAATGGAGTCGCTCGGCAGCTACTAATACAATCACACCATGGTTTTGAGTTGAGTTGATGGACTCATATATCGTATCTCTGTTCACATTATGCATTTTCTTTTGTTTCTTCTGGAGAACGAGGCAATTAACAGCATGCCTGGTACAGGCCAGCAGATGGTATGTGCTGTCACAACGCATTGCGGCAGTTTGTTTGCTGATTGCGACAAGATCTTCCAAAAGTCGGTGAATCAGTTGGTCGCCCATGTATGATGTACTAAAATTTTGTGTGTTTTTTCTTCTTTTCGAAAAGTGATTGGCCACAAAATGGCGATGTTGTTTGGCTTTGAGAATATGTTAGTCACTAACCATTCTGCTGATAACCAATGTTCAGTTGAGTAACTTAAGTTCCTTGAACTGAAGGACTAAGTGTGGTATATTTATGTTCTTCTGTTGTTTTGGGGCGGCCTCAGGAACACTGAAGTCAATGTAATACTAGCATATTAGCGATAGTTTTAATCAAGTCCCTCTAAATAATTGAATAAGTAAATCTTGTAGGCTTAAGAGCGCAATGTGATATTGTTTATTGTTTAATTTGATTGCTTAGTGGTTGGTTCTGCTCCTGTTGGTAAGTGTGGACTGTACTTAGATTTCCACTCTTGGAAGACAAATACAGGGGATGAAGGTGTGGTGTTTGCCGTTTTGTGCGAAACTGGATCTGTCTTAGCATCATCTGCAAGCATAACAATAAGTGCACATGTAGATGCAAAGTTGACAATAATAAGCGAGATCGAGAGTTGAATAAAGCAGATTGAAGTTGAGATCAAGCTGATGCAAGCATTCCTGCGACAGGCGCAAAACAAAGAAGGCTATGATGAACCCAACTGAAGTCTGCCTGCAGGAAGTAATGAAGCTAGCATTTGAAATCGAGGACATCATGGATGAGTTTCTTTACCTGTCTGTTCAGCATAGCAGCAAATTCTTTACTGGGAAGTTCCTGAGTTACTTCTGTAAACTTGGGAAAACTTGTTGGCATAAGATTGCAAGCGAGCTCGACTTGCAATCTCACCTTCAGAACCTCTGGAATCTGCGGGTTGAGTATGAGATTCAACTGCCAGGTGGTAGTAGAGTTTCAACCAACACTGAAGATCACTGCCTCCTCTTTATCTTTCTTATCCAGCTGATGAGATGGTGGGTATGGAACGAGAAAAAAACAATGCTGATACAATGGTTAGCTGCAAAACAAGTTGGACCTCGGTCATCACCCTTTGGGGCATGCGTGGGAGGATATGTGAAAACCACTCTTGTCAATGACATCTACGAAGATGAGAGCATACAGAACCAGTTTGATTGTCATATTTGGATCACAGTGTCGCAGAAGTACAAGGAAGCTGATTCAGAACATCCTGAAAGGTCCATGTCCATCTGACATGGATACAATTAGCGGGAGAGATGTCGATAGAAATTCTTGAGAGGACATTGCAACAGAGAACATTCCTGCTTGTACTAGACGATGTGTGGAACAGAGATGTTTGGATGGACCCAGAACTAGAAGGCACAATGATTTCAATGGAAATAAGGTGTTGCTTCTTTAGCAAGTGAAGGTGAGGCTCTTGAGCGGCAGAAACTGAAAAGAGGCTAAGGCACCTACTCGCGGGGATCGGAGTCATTGAGAGATCCAAAGGGAGTGTGGGGATCAATGGAGATGCAAACTCTTAACGGCGTTCTCGCAAGTACGAAAGATTTGGTTGAAGTGAAGCTCGCAGACGAGGTCTTGTTGGACAGTTGGGCAACATGACAAATCAATAGAATCTGATGCTTGTGGAGATGCGTTCATGGAGGAAAATTCAATACAAAATCAAATTGCTCATAGTTTACCAGCAGTCACCAGCAAATTAAGCATCAAGGATACGTATGTATTACCAGTTTCTAGAAGACAACACGTACAAGTAAAGAAACCAACAGAGTTTCATTTCCAAGTATAAATACTTTAGCCTTTGGCCTTTGCGCAAAGAGCTTCTCAAGAACTTAAGAGTCACCATTAGGATCTGTAGGAAAATTTAAAACGCATCCTGTTACAGTCTGTATATGGTTGACGTCCCCATGTGACAAATCTTTCGTACTCCACTGAGCAATCCCAGTTCTATCAATCCCCACGATTCCTAACTAACAACTTTTAGCAATTTGTCAAATTTAACTGCAGATCACAGCTGTGACAATCAGTGACACGGTCGTGAGAAGCTGGGTGCTCCACTGAGCCACGGCATGCCCTGATGACTTCTTGCTTGTCTCATGTATCTGTGGCCTGAAAAGGTTTCCAGAATAGAAAGGCACAGTAAGAAATTGCAGCGAAATTGCAGAGGAGGAGCAGGGTGCAGCAGAGGATAAATCGAGTGTTTCAGCTCAGGACATACTTTTGCATGTGTTCCAGCAGACCACAGTAGAGAGTGTTGTCTGGAGCGATCATTTCGGTGACGTTGTAGCCCAGTGGATCAGCAACTTTCACATAAACTTCTTGCCCATTGTACCAATTATCCAGCTTCTCGGCACGTATATTCCAGATGCCTACGTTGTCGAGCGAGACCAGTACCGCAGTCCACCCTCCGGGGAAGACCTGTTGTTGATTTGGAAAAAGAAAAGAAGAACATGATTGTGTATCAGAATGACCATGAATGCATTTGTCTTCACAAGTGTAGTGTGGCTTTGACAAATGATGGTCAGATGATTCTTTACCTGTGTGGTGCTGCGAGAGATGGCATCCCACTTGTTGTATGCATTCCTGCTGTTTGGCGTCCACTCACCATAGTCCATCCTAGAATTCACAACATGATAGTGCCCATTTACATGAGTAGCTCCTCCCTGGTTTCAAGACTACAAAAGGCTTCCAACAAAGAATGTTGCATACCCGACTACAAAGAATGAATAACCATCCAGATGGTAGGTCTGAACATCGGTTTCATTGTTCTGAAAGACCATCTCAAGGAAGCCCTTGTAAGAAGCATTCAGCACAGATGAAGCCCTCCTTGGTGGCACATTGCTTGGCATTGTGGGGAAGTCAGTTTTGTAGACCCCTGTAAGGTTGTGGAGATCAGCAAGCCTTAGTGGAGTCTCAGGAGGTGAGTACGACACTCTGTTTATCGTCCTTCGACGCTTCCCGTCAATGTGCAAGGGCGACTCGTTCTTCAACACAAAGGTCTGTGTGATGTTGATCGAACCGTAGCGGAATGATCCCTGTGGATTTGGACGTGCAGCACCGGAACTCACATTCATCCTGGAACAACAATGCAAGGACTCGTCATGGAGACTAGTTTCCAGAGTTCATGGTAAAGACCAAACATGTACAGCAATGTTGTCAAGTCATCCATCAGTCACTGACCTGATAGACCTTGCCTGGTTCATGGAATAGTACTTGTCGTAGAAGTCATCTGGAGCAGCAGGGAGGGGGGCAGAAGCACTACCTTTGGAGTTTGAGTACTGCAGGATTGCTACACCATTGACATCGTGCCAGCGAGCTTCGCTGCTCACAAACCTCGGGCTTGCCACGATGTAATAGTCTGTGCTTGCATTCTGGTCCATGGTCACCAAGAAAGAGTACGACTGTCCGACATGTATGTCGAGGTTGGTGTAATTCTGCTGATTAGTGTATGTTCCTTCAGCCTCTACGAGAAGCATGTTGTGGTTCTGGATTCTGAAGTTCAGGCTGGTTGAGGTGCCAACATTGTGAACGCGGAAGCGATATGTTTTGCCTGTTTGGAGCATTGGGTTTATACTTCATATGATAAAGAGTGTGGGAACAGTGATGCTGCAGATAGCTATCAGGAAGGTGTATATTTTGATATCTCAGTGTAGCTAGAATTTTCTAATCTTGTTTCCAATTCACACTAAGAAATGCAATAAATCTGACCATTTTGTAACAATGATAATATGCCATACTATTGTGCTCAGCATTAGATACACTTCATTTTCTAGTCACATTTTCGCCAAATTCCAACTCAAACAGTTCACGATTATATTCACTATACATAGGCACTTTGAATCGCTGTTGCCTACAACTTGGTAAACATAACTAGCTTAAATCCGGAATATAAAATAATACAAAAAATATGAGAATTGTGCACATATACAAGATCAGATTTGGAGGTCTTTCTTTTTTTGTGATCAAAGACAGGTTACCTGGCTCAACTCCAACAATCTCATGTTGAAGTCCTTCTGGAACCAGTGTGGTGTCATATCTGTAAGGGCCCTTTGCATTTATCAGAATCCCATCAGGTATCCCAAGATCCTTTCCATCATCTAGCATATCCCTCAATTCCTACAAGTAACAGAGAGCACTTGTCAGGTTTGAAGGAGAAAAGGCAAAGTATTTAAGCAGATATGAGAATCACAGTCCATGGATCAGACAAATTGGATGATGCACTTCTATTTCTTGCTGTATAAAAATATTATTCCCTTAGCAATTACTCCCTCCATAAAGAAATATAAATCTAAGTAGTGATCTAAACGCTCTTATATTTCTTTACAGAGGGAGTATCAGTCTAAGGCAAGAATAAACTGGGAAATGATTTCTCATGAATATTATATTGATTTTGCTTCTATCTTGCCAGAACAACAATACGCATCAACTCTATATGGTATTGTGCTTCTGCCAGGAATCAAGAAAGATAGTGTCAGGGGTCAAGAAATCTCAGTGTTCTCTCAGACTTATCTATGAATGAAACACTGACAGTAACTAAACTGAATATTGCAACCAAAGACAAGACGCAAGGGTCAGACAGAATCAGGACTTACAGTGTGGCTCTTGGTGTACCAATCTCCGATGAACAAGGTGACATCGCCATCAGGCCGGTTGAAGGGGACGGGCACAACGGCGCGGTTGTTGACGGTTACAGGGCCGTAGCCGCCCGCAGCCCTCTGGAGGCCGAGCGAAGGGAAGTAGAAGAAGCTTCCGATCTGGTCCTTGAGCTGGAACTGGTAGGTCCAGTTCCATCCGGGAGGGATTGGGCAGTTGGTGCCGGCTACGCCGTCCTGCCATGAGTTCATCCTCATCTGGATGCCATCCCTGCTAGGTGCCAGCCATGCATATGAGATGAGAGCACTCCCATTTATTCACTTGATCAAAATTGGCGCGCAAGGACGTCCAATGCATATTTAAACGTTGGAATGTGCAGAAAGGGCCCTCTAGAAGTAGCATTTTACCATGCCCCAACTTACTTATGAGTAAGCATTTCAGGTATTGTTTGTTAGATGTAGAACAGAGATTACTGGATGTATAGGAAATACGTATTGAAAGAAAGTATTGTACAAAACTACAGAGACAGTGAAAGAAGTTAACATTTTCTGGAAAAATACATGTATGAGGTAATGATACAGAGAATTGTCCACAGATGAGGTGAGCAAATCCATGGGAAAAAGCATAATTATGTGCAAATATGGTGATACCATGGCATGATCGTATTATTAATAAGCTTATAAACGTCCCCTAATAGAGAAGGCATTTGCGTGACACCATGCCTAATAGCACCTGCCACCATGCAAATGGGAGTACAGCCAAAGATGGGAATTCATCAGAGATAACAGAAAGTACTAAAGATGTAGCTGCACATTTCCTTTATTCGCTCGCCATGTTGACAAATTTGTGCACATTCCAACATATATATACAGCTAAAGAATGGAAACGCATTGCAATGCAGAATAAATAATTATTTTGAATGTGGGATGGTAGAATACAAACCAGGTGAGGAGGAGAGGCTCATCCAGGTTGTTTTGGACGTTCACCCTCACGTTCCAGTTGGTTGTCACGTTCAGGAGTGGCCCAGGGAACTGGTTGTTGATTGCAATCACCTGCAAAACAAAAAGGAAGGATTTTGTCATCTACTCCTACTAATTTTGCATCACACTGGATATGAAACAATAAATAAATGCTGTAAAAAATCCTATATTTTTTACAAACGGGGAGCTGTAGGAAACTACTCCTACCTGGCATGAATAAATGAGCAGACGAATTTGATGTAAAACAAAAAACCTACTTTTTCCACGAAATTAATGCTAGAACCTCGAGAAAGAGAGGCAGTAATCCAACCCCCAAAAGATTGATCTATGAAACGTCAAGCGTCTATACGGCAACTTGCTATTTTTAGGACAACGAAATCGCCAGGCCGCTACAGAATTTGTTTCGAGATTTAAGGCCGTTACTGCGTCTCGAATTAAGACCAAAAAGCCCACATAGATTATTTATTTATTTTGGCCCAAAAGGATGAAATAATCCCTTGAAAAAAAATTAAGGCAAAAAAATCCATCAGATCAACGACCGTACCCCCTGCAAGAGAAACCGAAGGCAGCACGACGAGATCGTGCGTTCGAGGCCGCGAAATCAGCAACACGGGGGAGGAGAAGAAGGAAAACAAGCAAAGGTACTAGCATTTTCAACCCGAGTTCCTCGAGCCAGCGGCAAAAATGACTCGAAAGGAGACCTTTTTTTGGCTGAAATTTCAAGAACAGAAGAACATGTCGGAAGACGGAATCAACAACAGACAGACACACACAGAGAGATAGAGATAGAGGGAGAGGGAGAGGGAGAGAGAGCAGTTGTTTTGTTGTTCCTTGCACGCGAACCTTCTGCGAGACGCCGAGCGGCGCCACCGTCATGTAGCCGACCTCCCACCGCACCGGATACGTGGCGTCGCCGGCCGCCGCCGCGGACGCCGACGCCACGACGGCGGCGAGCGCCAGGACGGCCGCCGCAACCACCCTCGCCGTCATCGGCCCGCCCGCCCGCCACCAACTCCCCTGCTCTCGTGTCGCACGTACGACGTCCTGCGTCTGCGTCTGCGTCTGCGTCTGCGCGCAGCAGGGAAGGTTTTGTTTTCCGTTGTTGCTTTCTTTCTTTCTCTCGCCGTGGGTTTTGAAAGGAAAAGAGGAGAGACAGGCAGCAGCAGCAGCTTTTTTCCAGAGAGAGAGACTGAGGGAGAGGGAAGGGAGGAAGATGTGTAGAGGATCCATTTCCATACTATTAAAAACGGGAGTTTCCAATCGTGCGCTTTTAATGCATTTCCAAGAACAAATAAATTTACAGATACGCTCGTTGATCTGGAGGTGCTTCACAAGGAAACCCCTTTGATTTTTTTTTATTGAAACAAAAAGAGCAACAAAGAGATTCATATATAGGCCCTGGTAATCGTTGTGTCACATTACGTTTTGGAGAAAAATTATAGTAACTCAGACCTCTTGTTACAATTTAATTATGTGTTTTCCGTGTAATGTCAAATACTCTTTGATTTTATGCAAATGCTTTCAGTTTATTATTACATGAGATTCGACACTTTTAATTATGTGTTTTCTCTATTCATGTGTCTTGAAAATCAAAACAATAGTGATGCTAGGTTGAAGTCACGCCCCGGGCCAACAACGCCAATTATTAGTATTACTATACCTACAGTCAGCAAAGTGCCCAGCACACCCTGGGTCAAGGCCATGGCTGCTTGGGGCCTGACGTCACCCCTGAATCAAAGAGGCCCTGAGGTGGGGCGCAATGAGTTTAGAGGGGTACACATGAAGAGTGTAAAAGTAAAAAAAAAAATCGACTGTCATCGCTACGCGATGGAGTTGATGAAATTTCATCGTAAATACAGTTTATGTCCGAGACGAATGGAAATGCATTTGTGAAAGCTATGAGGATGTGCGTGACACCATACCATACATGTTTTGTAATTATGCTGGTACAGATGGACGGGCTACTCGATGCAACTCCTGAATAACTTGATCCGTTCGAAAATAACTGAGGTTCTAGAATCATATTAAGTCAATTTTTAAAAAAGTTTTGCCAAGTCTATAGGAAAAACTGCTAAGGTCTATAATATCAAATGTTTATAATATGAAAATATATTTTATAATGAATTAAATGAAACAAATTTGATGGTGTACATATTTATATATTTTTATACAGTTTCGGTCAAAGTTATTATAGTTTGACTTGGGTAGAATTTCAATTATCTTTTTTTTTGCGATATAAATTTCAATTATCTTTGAGTAGAGTAATTAACAATGACACTCTCACCTGAGAGATGTAATAAGTCGGTGGTGGTAACTTGAAGGCATGTTTTACTGCAGAGTACATGCAATCTTTATTTATATTTTTAGTAAAAAAAAGTAGCAGTAGTAATAATTTGATTATTAGTGTATACCAAATTGAACTAAAGTGGGTTGGTTGTCGGAAATGAGAGCACGCACATGCATGGGTGGCGTGATCCATCCACCGGAAGGGAACCAAACCATGGCATGGAAACCGATTCTACCACCTGTCTTGCATGCCGTACGTGAAAACTGTGTAACGCTGCACGCATGGCTAGGCCACGCAAATACTGTGTGCCTCATTCTTCTCTTCTCCCTGCCGATCCGTAAGGCCTTGTTCGGTTCCATGACAAATGAGCGGGATTGACAGGTATTGGCATAGATTAAATCCCATCTAGGTCAAATTCCCCCAAAATCCCTTCCAATCCACTTGAATCCACTTGGGGAGTGGTTTGACCAAGGTAAGCATCCACACAAATCCGTCGATTCATGTATTCGTCGTCATCATGGATTATATCGTTTCAGTATGAATATATTCTCATTTCCATCCAAGATGATAAAAAAAAAGCGATTTTGGAATGTAGCAATATGTGAGATCCTTGCGTCCAGAGTCCTCGAATGGACAAATTCTCAACGGGTCCTCACTTGCCACCAGTCGTTTGCGCTGAAAAATAAACGGAATACTAATGTATGACTTTGTGGACTAGTACCACACATAAAGAGATTCTACTGCAGTTCATCACTGTGACCATCTCAAGTGTGAGATTCTCCTAGACACATTTTCACAAAAACGATGATGTTTGAACCACCCGGAGGCCGGAGCATAAAAGAAACTGTCGCCACAAAATGCATTCATATTTCCGCAAAACGATTCAGATTTCTCAAGTACGGCAGACATTCCAAGGACAAAAGTAAACAGCATGTTGACAAGAACGAGCAAACAAGACACCCTTTGTTGTAACGAAAACATTGTTAAGGAAGAAGAAACGGCTTCAAACTCAAGTTCAAACATTGGGGGGTGGCCAGATCTTGGCGAAGAGCTCCTCCACGCGCCGCGCCTGGTTCGCATACCCCTCCAGCCCGGAAGCGAGCAGCTCCTCCGCCGCTGGCCCCATCGCCGCTGCCAGGCTCAGCTGGTCCCACTTCACAAGCTGCGTTCATCACAAGTACCCACTTTTAGCGCACAAACACCACATCAAAACTACACCTGTGTTCTCTTCACACATATGATATGAATGTAAACCAAACGAACCTCCTCTTGGCTGAAGTTGTATATCTTGTCAAGCGAAGGAGTCAGCCTCTGGACATAACCGTACTTTTCATCAGAATCGGTCACAGATTCATCCAAAGACTGCAGTATCTTCAGGGGCGCGATGATGTAGTCGATCCTGAATATTTTCATAAACACCAATCAGCACCTACCAATTCAGGTCCATGGTCTATATTAGTTAGGAAGAGAAAAAGGCGAATATTTACCCCAGAAGGCTAAATACGTCTTGCTTGTTGCGCACGGCAGCGGCCATCAACTTTGTCTTGTACCCATTCTTGTGAATATACACATACGCTTTCTTCACCTGTAATCCAGCTCAGAATCATATATATACTCCGATATGATAGATACTATCTAGAACATATGAAACAAAAGTAGGAGTAACTACACCCGGTCGTACGAACATATGAAACAAAAGTGGGATATAACAATCTTTAGATAGTATATATACTACTTTTTAGGTAGTATGTATCATATTTTGAGCATACTATTTTTTACGTACAAATATGTACGTATTTCATAAATCTAATAAAAACTATGGGCTCCTTTACAATTTTTTTAGATAACTCACTTTGAACTATCTTAGATACATTATATGAACATACTAAAAATGATAGGGTAGTATATATACTACCACAAGGTAGTATATGAGACGTGGGAGTAACTACACCCGGTCGTAGGATGTATTTTCCCTATAAGGAGAGAGAGAGAGAGAGAGAGAGAGAGAGAGAGTACCAACTCCTAGCCAAGTAAGTAGCACAGCATATTATGTAATCCACTGCAAATATGGGAAACTCAACTCAACACCGTGTTCTCTTCAGCATCTAACTGGCCATACAGGAGCTCCTGAATAAGTCTACTCTTGCTATTCATACTTTCCTTATTATTTTCATTAATTGTTCAATTAATCTATTCTCACCAAAAGACAGTATAAGCGTACTGTCATTCAACCCTAGTTCCCTTGTAACTGTCATCAACACTAATTACGATATAGCATGGTAAACCAGCATATGATGTGCTAAAAAAAGATGATGATGAGAATTTTGCATTAAGTAAAGGAAACAGTACAAAATGGGCGAAGTATCCAGGACAGAAAACACAACAACAGAAAGGACTCTAAGCACAAAAATGAAATGGTAACTGATGCTAACCAAGGCAAGCCCAGCATCTTCTCCCTTCTTTAAAGCTTCATCTATCTCTGGGTCATCAGAGTGATTCTTTGCCCAATCCTGTATAGTTTATGGTCATTGGTCAGCATAACATCTACTACATTTTAGCGCGAAGTAATGAAAACAGAACATGGTAAATTTACCCGAATACGTCCCACAAATATTTGTACGACGGATGCACCAGCTTGTGCTGCAGCTGCTGCTTGTGCAAAACTTACAAAGAAGACACACACAAGGCTTCAGTTATTAACTATTGGGTCACAGTTACAAATTCTACAGAGAAAAATGTATCTTTCCAAAATTGCCTTACCATCTTACATAAATTGAAAGTCTACGTAAGTGCACCTACAATAGTGCATGTCCTTTAGTAGTAAACATGTTCGTCCCAATAACTAGTAAGGCCTGTTGAGTTGTCTTGTGGAGCCTCCCCTACAAAGGGGTGCCAACCCTCACAAAGATATGAAAAATCTTTGAGTGAAGTGCATTGTAGGTCCTCAAACTATTTCGGGTGTCATATAGGTCTTCAAACTATGAAAAGTGTAATCCAGGTCCTCGAACTATTTTAGAGGTGCCACGTATGTACACACTTATTGCACTTTGAGGACCTTCAAGGACAATTCCACAAGTAACTCGTCACGTGAGATGAGTACTTCACTTATAAGTTACTACAAGACAGATTGGACTGACAATCTCTCCTTGTGCTAACACCAAAGCTCGATAGGTATTGATGTTGTCGATAGGCAAAAAATGGGACGCTTCAGCTATTTAGCCCTCTTCAGCTTTCTACAAGTCTATGCTAAGTAATTTAAAGACAGTTCTGTGGTTCCAAATTGGGAGAAGAAAGAAGTTTCAGGCACCCAAGCTTTGTAACATTAAAAGAAGAGAGGGAAAAACATTCAAACAACTCCCCACTACAAGAAATATGGTTGGGATCAAATTAAGCAAAGTACACGTACGTACCTGTAAACGAATGTTAGATGTGTTTGAGTTCCTTCAGATTCAAGCAATCTTGACGCTTCTATACCCTGATGATTGTAAACAAGTTGACGACAAAAATGCATAGTCAGCAGGTATGAACCAGACCACACTTAGAGATTAATGCAGTGCAAACTTACTTGCCATGTAGCAGGAATTTTGAATAACAGACGTTCTGATGGGATATCATGTTCATTGTATATCTGCAACAGTTCATGCACCTGAACATAGAAATATCAAATATTTTTCATCAAACAGAAGTTTTTTTGTTTATTCAAATGATATCAGCCAACAGCACACATGCTTTACCAGGCATCAACCAGACAAGGCTATGAGTAAAAAAGGTATGCCAAGACTTAGATAATAAGTAACTCATGACTAAGGTATGATTTGTGGGAACATTAGAAGTGACGCAGAAGATATTCAATAAGTTCATCAATGTTGATGCAAATTGAATATGACGGTGATGAAAAGAACTCAAAGCAATCAAAAAAGAACGAAATGATTGCCAAGTCTGTTCTCAATTTGGAGAGAAAAAATATTCACTCGGGATAGTACATATTTGGCCAAACGAGGATGGAACCACGACCCGGTCTGCTCGCTCTGTCGGAATACTCCAGAGGATGATGTGCATCTGCTGGCCACCTGCCCCTTCACCTCTGTGCTATGGCGCCGAGTCTTGCAGCTGTGCCATCTCCCAATGACGCTGGCTCCTACCCAATCTACGAGCTCACTTCTTCAGTGTTGGGAAGACAGTGCCCACACCATCGCCAGGCCACGTCACGTGCATGGAGCTCACTGTTGCAACTCGTGTGGTGGCATGCTTGGAAGGAACGCAGCAAGCACGTCTTCACAAGTAAGGCATCAACCACGACTACCAGTCTACCACATTCCACCGCTTAACAGATGAGCTGGCTAATTGGACAGCCGCAAAGAGGATCAGAATCGATGAACTCATACAGAGACCCAGGGAGCCTGATTAGAATAGTTATGAAGCTGTGGTTGCTGTTGCCTGCATGAGCCATATGCAGCTAAAATCCTCTTGTAACCGTGTGCTATACCCTGTACTCTCTCCCCCTAATGAATGAAAAGCCGATCCGGCATTTTCGTATAAAAAAAAAAGATTTGTGTTCTATAAATTGAAGTCTAGCTAGTAGGGGAAAACATAAATATCCTAATTATGTGTACCGTATGTACAATATCAACCTTATGTTAATGTTAGTGGATCAAAGGGCCAGACTGAACTTGGTGGCCTATTACTTCCTAGGGGGTAATAGGTCACCCTTTTTTTGGAAGCTATTTATATTACTTTGTCAACATTTTTACAATCAAAACCGAGCTTATCCCTCATGCAGGAACGAACAGCATCGTTCAACACACTCCCACTCGTAACACTCTCACAAAACTTACCAATCTCATGACTGACCCCATCAGTATCTACCCACTCGTGTGGTTCGCTCATGGCTGCAAAGTAGACTGAGGAGTCGCAGGTGACGCCCGCCAGAAGAAGATGGACCCGAGAGCACAATCTAATCTACCCGAAACACCCAATGATCAGGAGATATAGTAAAACTTGTTTACCATATAACAGAATGAGGAGAAATCGGAGGCAGCGACCACATTAGTTCTTATCACAACATGGATGGCGACATGAACAGCTCTCTCCCTGACTTATTCTCTCGTTCTGTTTAGAAAAAAGAGGTCGAGACCTCTTTTCAGATACAACAAAAAAAACATGGTTTCAGGAATACTACAGTTTCTAAAACTTCAGTTTTTATTGGCACCAAACACATTAAACTATTTAAAACCGTGGTCTCTAAAAAAACTGTGCCGCCAAACGCAGCCTAACTCCATAACCATCTATGCAAATCACAATGTGCGTACTGTGGGTACACATTTCAGTTACGCAACACGATAGGAACAAAAGAAGAAAGAAGCTCATACCCTCTGGATGATTCCTTGGGTATCGTAAGCCAATCGAGCATCTATTTCCGTGGACACTCTTCCAGGAACTTGATGAGCCAGCTCAGCTCCAACATTCCCCAGGGCCTGCCAAATTTCTATCAAATCAACTCCTCAGATGAACAGAACAGGTGATACTGAAACCGAAATGCAATGTGCCACCTTGGTAAGGTAACAGGACATCCGGTTCCCGGGCTTTTCCATTGTGTTACATTCACCATCTGCCAATGCGGTGTCTATGGCACTCTACAAAAAACACGCAGCCCGAGCACTAATGTCACCCTTCCTCTGTTCACCATCTGCCAGTTAAACATGTCAGTAATAATTTCTCACCTTGAACTTGGTATCCGGGAGCCCTGCGATCCCAAGCAACAGCGAAGAGCTCACGGTGGCCGCCGTCGGCGCAAACCTGCAATTGACCAGCAGTATGATGTATCACTTGCCATCGCCCCAACCAGATTCATTCAACAGGGAGTAGAGGAGCAAAGAGCGGAGCAGTTACTTCTCAAAATCATCGAAGACGACTGTGTCCGGCACGATCTCGCTGAAGCTGGAGACCACGTCGAGCTCAGTTACGACCGCTGCAAGCAACCCACAAGCAGGCAGCGCGGATCAAGACTCAAGAACAACGCACATCAAACAGAAACAGGCCCG
>CBMN010002431.1:0-14819 GCA_000582825.1 Hordeum pubiflorum | reverse complement strand
CTATTGCGATTTTTAGGGCGTTACACATACTTACAACCATGGCATGCCTACCTTTGATGATACAACTAGACCTCTGGAGCTAGGTAATTAGAGCACCATGCAAGGCCTCTAATTACCTCTAGGAACTAGAAGAACTCTAATCCTAAACTAGAAACTCGACCCCAGCTCTCATGTAGTTGTTGTCCCTCTACATCGTGTCGCCTTGATAATGATACGGATGAATTGGATGCGTCGACCCGAGGCCTAGGGTAGCTATTTATATTCTGAGGAAGACGTGGCGAAAAAGGAATTGCGAACCGAATTCGGAAGGGGGCTGGTCGGCCGAGCCAGGGGGGTCTGATCGGCCGACCAGGGACTCCTCCTCGGACTCTAGTTTCCATCTTTTGTGGGGATTTTGCTTGTTGCCTAAGAAATACTTGTGCGAGGGTTCTCGGACTCTTAGGATTATGGAATCTTCGATATCTTCCGAGATTTGACGGAATCTTCTAGTCTTGACTTGATTGGAAGTATTTCTCTTTGGATATTCTTCTAGATTCGGGTAGCTCTTGGTATCTCCATGAAGCTTCTCCAATCTTGGAAAGCCTTGACTGGCACAGCGGCAGGCATGAGTCATCCAAGCCTCTCCTTGATCACCATCTTCAGGAAAACACCATCTTGAAGGTCTCTAATTTCTCAAGGTGGATTATGATGAAAATTGCGAAACATAGGCATAAAACCTGAAATAAATAGAAATAGAATTTCTCCAAGACAATATTGCAAAATCCATAAAATTTATGCCATTGTCCTCCTAGGATCCCGATCGTCCTCTAGGCCTCCCTTCTTTGTTTTGCTAGGGGACGGACCTCTTCCATAATTCTGTTAGGAGTCTATCCTCGATCCAACAAGGGCCCGAACCTCCATCACGTCCGCCGCAGCAACATCGCCGCCAGGAGAACTTAACGGAGGCGTCCCTAGCTCCCTCCCCTCTTGTTAGGCTTCAGTGGACTCAACTAAACATAAGGGACCATTTCCCAGAGACAAAAAAACAAGAGTAGTTGTATAAGTTTTAATATAAGACGTATCAAAATTTCAACAAAAGAACTTCTAGAATATGTTGATTTGGTTCATTTCATCTAATTTGTTTTGCAAACCTTGGGAAACAATTTCTCACCGGTACCTTGAAAGGGATTATGTGCACCACCATTACAACTTTTTAATCATCACCTTTACAGCTTCTCTATGTCTCACGGCGACATGGGGACCGCGTCCGCGAAGCCGAGCAGCTGCAGGACGTAGCCCCTGGTGACGCCGGCGAAGCACTCATGGTTGAGCTCCTTGTCGGAGCCGAATATTCCCTGTTTCGGCTGGATTATAAAAACTCCCCGCAGTCACAAACCAAAATAAAGGTTATGCCTCAACATACTGTGAATATGCATCACCAAACAACTTTTGCAATGTTATGCTTCAATAATTTGTTTTCTCATCTTTAATGTTTTGCACTAATAATAATTGCCAGGAGTATGACAACAAAATTGTATATATCAGACTATGCAAAAAAGGTGCCATCCATAGATTTAAATGCAATGCGCCACTTTATGTAGAAAGAGGTTAGGTTTTTTACTGTATGTGTGTGTAAGCTGTTAAATGAAAGTTGCTAAAATTAATATTAGGTGGTGATCAAATGAAACCATTAGAGGCATGAATGGAATTTCTAGGATCTTGTCGAACTTACACTGCAACGGTGAAAAAAGGGGGTCATGTTAGTTCAAGGGTAAGTTCAGGGGCATGTTAGGAACCTACAAAACTACATTAATCTACACATAATGAAAATACAGAGACATTGTGTATTACTAATCTCCCATAGGACTGCTCTGCCCCCTCCATCTATCTCCCAGATCTGATTGCATCCGCGTTCGTCCAAAACCTTAACCGCTGCATCTTAACGTGATCCTTGACCACGTTTCGCACCCTATCCAAACAACCGCTGCAAAAGAACGCAGTATATACAAAACAAAGACAATACATGGAGCAGCGAGGGCTCATAAACCGGCGACATTACCTGTTATGTGACCTGGTGCCTATCGACAGAGCCCATGACCCGTGAACGAATGATGCCTCCAGCGGTCGCGCTGTCCCGTCATCGACCACGGCCTTCAACGGACAGTGCCTCCAGCGGTCACGCCATCGATGTTTGCGACCACGCACGGCTGTCGTGCTAAGCCTGTCTGACAACTGAGGGTGCCTCTAGCGTAGCAATGCTATCAATGGGACGCAACAATTAAAAGAAAGTTGACAGATCAGATACTACAGATGTACCCACCTAGATGAGAGGGTTAAAAAAAGAACTAAAAAGAAAGAAAGAGACGAGATACATCAATGCCGTGAATAGTTCATCAGCAAGCCACCACTAACCAAGATATATCTTTTCTGCAGTTTTTCAACAGAAAGTGGCGTACAAATAGGGGTACGGTGGGTATTCTAACGATTGAAAACAACACGAACGAATATGAAATAGTAGAAGGGTACGTAGTGCATACTTAGAGATGCAAGAAGGTGCAGGACCTGAGCAGCGAACGGACGGCGGTTCCCATCTTTCGTCTGGCTCCTTCCTCTTCCTTCTGCAGCATGCAACGACCGAACGACGATGTGGAGGCAGCAGGGCTGGGCGACGTTGGGGCTGGTACGTCGATCGCGGCTGCTGCGCCCCGGTGCGGAGGCCGAATGGCCGATGCAGAGCCGGGCTGAGGACCGGACGCCGCAGCGACGGGCGCCCGGCATGGAGCTGTTCCGTTTTACTCGAAAGGTTGCCGTAGATGGCGCCCTCGCCGGCGTTGTTTCCTTTTCTCGCACAAGCGCTGTTTCCTTTCATCGAAAGATTTCCGCAGAAGACGGCGCTGGTCAATCTTTCCCTGTTCCCTCCGATGTTCCTCCGAGAAAAATACCAGGCGGGTAGAAAGCAGATTGGTGCGGAAACAACAACCCGAAATTTCAGAAACGGTCTGCGCGCGCATATCTTATCCAACCGCTGTTTACGCTTTGACATCCGCGCTGGTCAACGGGGTCGTCCCGCACGCCTGTTTCCCAAAGAACTCCAGGAATGATCCGGCAATAGAAAGGACGGGAATCAAGCGGCAACCGGGATTCAGATTTTGAATGCAGACCTTATTCCCTTTCCTTCCCATCCACTCCGCAGCACCATCTGCCGCATTCTCCTCTTCTCTTTTTCCCTTTGCTGTGCTCCGCCTCCCTTTCTCCCTCCGCCACTCGAGGGCTGGATATCGAGCCAGCTCGAGCTGGCTCGTTAGGTTAACGAGCTGGCTCGGCTCGGCTCGTTAAGAAACCGAGCTAGAGAGGCAGCTCGGCTCGGCTCGTTCGTGAGCTCGAGCCAGCTCGTTTAGCTCGCGAGCCACGACACAAAAGCTTGCTGGTGGTGGCACAGCTTCCTTCTCGTTCCCCACCGGTTCCACCAGATCCATGAGTGTGTGCATCGAACAGGCTTGGTGTGATGTCTGTTGTGTGCAGGAGTAGGCAAGCAGAAGGAGCAGGCGAGCTGCAAGCAGCACAGCAGGAGGAGGAGGAGGAGGAGGAGGAGCAGGAGCAGCGGGCGGTCGCAGCGGCGGGCAGCGGCGCAGCGCACCTGCAGCGGCATGCGGCGGCGCGCACCCGCAGCGGATCGGAAGGCGGCGGCCGGCGGCAAAGTCGGGGTCCGGATACCGGAGTCTAAGTGTCCGACTACGAACCCTTGGTCTAGCGGCGGCATCGGGGACTCACGATGGGAAGCAGAACTGCGAATAGAAGAACAGAACGGGGTGGGCTAGGGTACCGGCTGAGTGTTGGGCTGGCCAGGCCTGTGGGCTATATATGTGTGTTGGGCTGTATTTCGCTGGCAACAAGCATTGGCTCGTTCAGCTCGCGAGCTGGCTCGAGCTTGGCTCGAGCTGGCTCGTTAACAAAGCGAGCTGAAACGCTAGTTTGGCTCGTAAAAAAAATAGAACGAGCCGAGCCGAGCCGCGCCAAATCGACGACGAGCCGAGCGAGCCGACGAGCCACGAGTATTTTGTCCAGCCCTACTCCGCCTTACCGTTCTCGTTTTTTCCCCATTGATTTTCTCATTTGCACTTTATCATTTACCAATCCATCCCGCTTCCCCCAATTTTTCGTGTTCGGCGCCCTGGACTACCTTTCCATCCTGATATTTTTTCCCCAATCATCTTCTCATGCACTTCATCCTATACCAATCCTTCCGGTTTAACTTACTTTTTTTGCAATGGAATCTCACATCCGACGCGTAAATTTTCAAGGTAATCAATTATCAGATCCAATTTGTTAAGTTATCGTCGAACTTCTGTAGTATCAGATCCCATTTGTTATCAAACTGATGTACTATATTTATTTTAATCCCTCTAACCTAATTTTTCCCTCGATCTACGGATTGCTAAATTTATCGAACTTCTGTGGTACTATATTTATTTGATTTGTCTAACCTATTTCTCCCCCGCGATCCAATTTCTGTAGTATTCTCCAACCTAATTTTTCCCTGCAATCTATGTATAAGAATTCCCTGCCTTATGTTTTATGAGTTCTCATATAACATTTTACCTTGTTATGTATAATATTATGTAGGATTTCCTATTATAAATCACTTTTATTTCTTACTATATGAAAAAATTATATATTAACTACAATCATTCATTGTCTTTTAGGTCTGATGCTCTTGATACGTTCCTTTGAGCTAGCATTTTTTTAAGTTATTGCTTTTACATGATTAAAAAAACGTCAGCTACTTGCTCCATTTCTTAAATTAATATATTTAATGCTAACCAAAATTTTTTCTCCTAGGCCCGATGCTCTGAAAACTTCCAGTTTATACAGCATTTTGTTTCACTTATTAGCTAGCACACCCAGTACTGAATCTAATATATTAACCATAATCATATTTTTTTTAATTCTAGGCTCGATGCATATGAAAAAATTCCTTTGAGACAGCATTTTGTTTAATTTTTTTCTCTCTTCCGGTTAAGATTATGTACTAATTTAACATAAATCATATTGTCTCATATAGGCCTTATGCATTCTTTTTAGTCATTTAACCTTGTGCCTAGGCAATAGCTGATTCCATCTCTTTTCATCATCCCTTATGGCTTGTACTCTTAATTTTATTATATTTCTTGTTATAAACTTTTCTTAGTTCACCTATTTTACTCGTGCTTTCAGTGCTAATTTTGTCTTTTGTTAGCCCGCACTACTTAATTATGTGCACATTTTACAGTTTACCATCCATGTAATTGTTTCTCCCTTTCCATCATAGCAGTTAATTGGCCCCAACCTGAACTTCGTTTTATTATTCTTACACACTGCCAGTTCATGCCTAATAGTTTTTATTTCACACAATATTCATACCTAAAACCCTCATATGCCTATTTATCCCATCATCCGTCTTCAGACATTTTTTAATTTAATTAACCTTGTTTTGTTTCTTTGAATGGTATTAGGTTCTCAGAACCAAGCTGTTGTCTGTTCTTCTTCATCACGCGTGAATCTTCCTTCGGGTGAGATTACTAAGCTTCTTTGTGGATGTGGCCTCGCTGTTACTCCTTGTGTTTCCCACACTCAGGCTAATCCATTTCGTAGATTTCTGTCTTGCCCGGTATCTTCTTATCATCATGGTTACCTCAACATCTCCACATTTAAAGATTGTAGATCCTTACATACATGCATTTTCAGTCTCATTCCTGCTACTTATGGATTTGGGAGGATCTTTTAAACAAATATGTCAAAAACATGTTACTTACTGCCATTGGATAAATATATTATTACCCAATGGCAAAACATGTCTACCTGCTCTCCATAAATACTTTTTAGTGTTGTCAATTCTCTCTCGCTATTATAATTAAATCTGGATGTTTGATTCATGTTTTTTTCTAGATCTATTTCTCCTTGGTAAGGAAGAGCACTACTACCCCACATAAGAACTTAATTATCTGGTTGTGAGCGAACACTACATAATGGATATTGTTGATCAGGTACTGGATGGTAAGCAAAGATAAATTTTGAAATTTTACTTCTCGTGGAGTTTGTTTACTTTGATTAGGTACTGTTTTTTGTCAGTTCTTGCAGTCAGTAATGGTTGATTTGATATCTTCCTTTGCCTTCACAGTTTTTGCAAATATTAACAAAATCGTACCATTGTCAATTTTTGCAGTTACTGAAGATGCATCCATTAATGCTAATCGCAGCATGCCGTGCAACCATTGTGGCTGCACCGTACCTGTGTGGTATTATCCCCATTGCTCCGTTTTTTACTAAACTCACACAATAATATATTTTTTGTTGGTCCTGATTCATTCTATCAATGCAGAAATGTAGTTTCACGTAGCTCAATATTCCAACCTTCAACATCTCTCTATGAAAGTGCTTGAGATCCTGTATGGATCTAATCTTGTGGGATTGTGAGGTCCTTTACTGTTTTCTAAAGTAAGGGAGTTGGGTATTATTAGGGGAGAAGTGGGAAGTAGTCCAATTTTTTCCACGGTTGGGATGAAGCTCATAGGAGTAGTAAATAAGGTATATTATTTTTTGCGTATATATTGGGTAGATAACACTATTTCTGCTGGTGGGTCTGCCACATTGCATCTCAATGTTTTTTATTTGTTGTTTCAGTTTCCTAGATCTATTACTCCATGTAAGCAAGAGCACTACTCCCACATGGACTAATTTATTTACTTGATCTTGAGTGTGCAATTTAGAAATATATGGATTTTTCCATTAAATTTTTTCTAATGCTCGTATGGATGAAAAACCAGCCAATTTTGCCCACCATGTTGCAAGATTAGATTTGTATATTTACACACACACACACACACACATATAAGAAGGTATGATTATGAACGGACCAAAGTGGCAATTTAATCTGTGTTCACTAAAATAATCTTTGCCCCTCCAGTTCTTGTTTTCTTTTTGTCAATTCAATTACATTTTCTAGGTGTGAAATATATAGACATGTATTCATACAACAAATTCTGAATTACCTTGGTAATTTTAAGATTGAGCTCTCCATATTTTGCTAGTTGTACCATGTGGTACAGCATTGTTACCCCCCATTGTTACAGTCAACAATTCTTGTTTTTTTTGTAGGTTTTAAATTCAATAGCGTGCAATTATATCTGAGTGCTCAGAACTAGTAGTAAGTAATATTTTAATGTTTGAAGTGAAGGTCGTACTTGAAGCATTTTTCTCCAGTGCACATCTTTCTCATCAGATGTTGAGGTTAGAGTTGTTTACATTTTGGTTATGAGAGGGTCCTAAAACCATGCCACAATTTTTTATACTAATGTTTCCTTTTTCATAATAATAGAAAACTAAACCTTTGAACTAGATAACTCAAGATGAGTGAAAGTGTGTCAGGTTCAATACATATGGCTTAAAGGCTTAACCAACCTCCTCAGACTTGGATTCTGTTGCCACATTCCATGTTCTGTAAAAAATTAAGAATATTCTACAGCGACATAACCTTAATAAAACTAAAAACAGTAGTCGTAGTTTTGAAGATCTATATTACTGGAATGTGAAAGAAACTCAAAAGATTGCATAACTTCTAATAAGTTATTTGTGGATGGTAAATGCTAATTAGTAGGTTGTAGTGAAAATGGAAACAAGATTATTGCATGTCTTGGTGCATTTCACCGGCTTGTCTTTAAATCGCACTTCCCAAACATAGATTACCCAACATTTATCCCTAAAAATCCAGTAAAACTAGTTTCAAGTCTCTTTATCTTGTTGTGATATAAAACTAAAGTTCTTTTGTCTTGTATCTATCCAATCTAGACGGCTAGACACACGATTCCATAGGAAATACTGATCATACGAAATCCTTTCAAGAATAATAAAGTGGCAAAGCAATTTAAATCTACTAACAGTCTACATCCATCAAACTATTAATATCTAATTGCTATCTTTTAGTTCTTTTTATTATTTACGGTTTAATTTATTTACTTCTTACCAGCTAACTTTAGCTAATGAAGCTAATGTCAATGAAGACCGGACAGAAGCACATGCATGACAGGACGAGAACAACCATGGCTTCATTTGAATAACGATCATTTGTATGTATGCATCTTCAGATGGAAATGTTAAAGCAATCAAGGCAACTCTAGACTACAGCTACCCACTGGAGCTTTAGCTTCTACACTACAGTACTGATTCTTTTATAAAATATGTATTGAGTTTGTGATGTAAATAATTTAGCCAGAATTTGTATTTTTAGAACTAGAGTTGATTACCTCCCCCAATTTATTTTTTAAAGATAGGAGTTGTCTTGTCCCTCTCATTTTCCAAATGTATGAGCTCAAATATAGTCTAGACCAGGTATTCGGTACATTTCCATAATCCATACTGTGCTCGGTCTCTTAGCGTGATCGACTGGGTTTTTTGGATGCAAGTGGGTACCTACTGGGTTTTTTGGACCAATAACATAATTACAGTGAAATGCCACTCTGGTTTATTTCACTAAATAAATTATGAAAAATGGCACACTAGTTTATTTACACAATTTTTTTGGGTTGACCTAATGACCTAGAAACCCCACTCGTGTTAGTTATAAAAAAACTACTCCAAAGTAGAATTTATACATCTCACCATTATGTTTTATAACAAAGTAACTCTACAATGCTCATCAAAAGTATACATTTAACCCTAAGATTTATAACAAAATAATGTAAAAAATATTTATAGTCACAGTCAAAGTTAGGATAGTTTGACTTATGACAAACCTATATTTGAGGACGGTGGGAGTAGTACTAGATGCACGTAATTCTGGTACCTACCGACCTAATTGGTACATCTTAGTTGATACTTTCCTTTTTTACCAATTGGATTGATTTATAATGGAGGGCTTACGTCAGTCCCAGTTATTGGTAAAGTTACATATATACACTATATATCCACAAACATTTAATATCATTATATACTCCCCATATAATTCAATGTTTAATATTTATAAATAATTAATTAGGAAGCATACAATTTAGTAGTAATAGAGCCTTGTTGCAATGATTGGAAACTGGTTAGAAAGTACCAATTATACTTTAGGATAATTGGTAAGTATATATGGTACAGCTAGAGCATTAAGTACAATAGTATTTTTAGGTATTTCTTGTATAACTAATATAATTAAATAAGAAATGACGACGATAAATATAGTCTATGCTAGGCGCACGTAATTCTAGTACCCATCGACCTAATTGGTACTTATTAGTTGCTACATTCTTTTTTTATCTATTAGGTTTATTCAAATGTAGGGCTCACGTTAGTCCCAATAATTGTTAAAGTTATATATACTATATATGCCCACAAATATTTAATACCATTACTTAATCGTAGTATTCTTGACAAGACGTGCTAAAAAAATTCTCCTAAGAAATGCAAACATGTGCGAAATAAATAACTATATACGGTAACAATCAACTATATACGTCAAGAATTAACTAATCACCTATATACGAAAATAATTAACTAACACCCTAAGTCTTATATCTATCAAATAACTCCTCATCTCTCTATATATGCACACACTACTATGATCCCAACCCTCGTTACATTACACACGTTGATGGACTATGTAGTTTAAGCCCCAATGTTGTCCTGCTATCATGTACTCAGTTGCTTCCTGCCACTATTTTTCAACCATCCAAATAACCTTGCCTGTGAACACGTGCTTGCATATCGAGCTAATGCCAAGCCACCGCACCATTGGCAGTGTCTCGTCTTTTCGCTACCCTTGCCACAACACCTTGCCCCCATCTTTTGTTGTCATCGTTTACATCAAAAGCACTAACAGTAAACCCTGGAGAATCTGTGTGGCATCTGTGATGGAACTCAAAACCACCTGAACTGGCAGTCATGAGCAGCTCCTGAAAATAGCCACCCGCCTCCATTGCTGCAAAGAAGATAAATCGATGACCTCTTTTAATTGGGAAAAAAAAAGTCTCACCAAAGCAAGTCGTGTATAGGAAATATAAGTTCAAAAAAAAGGGCACCAAGAAATTTGTGTAGGAAGACTAATTTCTCAACAGCAAAACAGAGGAAGGCACAGGCAGGGTTCATGTGCAAACAGTCAGCTATTTGTCAATCACTCATATGAAATATATTTGCCAATCACTCGTATGAAAATACACTATTGATTCATATCTAAATTGTATTCAGAAGTCAACAAGCAAGTTTCGTAATATGAGTCTCACTTTACTCTAATATACTTTCTCTTGGCATTGATCACAAACATCACCTTGTTCCTATCAAACTTCTGACTGTTATTTAATGCAAAGAGATTAGGCGAGGAAGAAGGATATTTGACTAACTTATTCTCAAATTAACTAGCCTAGGCTCAAATTGACTAAACTAGTCTCAAATAACCATAAAAAAAATACACATGAAGTGCTGCTTATGGCTTGCAGCAGGTCAGGGCTGGGGAGACTTTTACCTTGGCCTGGTGCAGATTTTTATCATTCATTATTGTTTAAATAGACCAAGCACACATATCACATTAGTATTCTGTAAGGATAGTTATGATTAATCTTAAGATTGTAGATTAAGATTAAAAACACAACTACAACTCTGCAAGTTTAAGCACAACTGCAACTCTGCAAGTTTAAGCACAACTAAAAACAAACTGAAAAAACAAATAAAAGTAGAACTGATGTGGGTACTGCTACAGTTTGACTAGCGAAATAAGTTTGGAATTGGACAGGAGTTAAAAAGATATATACAATAAGTTGCATCAGAGAAAATGAATTTTACAGAAAACATATTAACAGGAGAAAATGAAACAAAAAAATAAAGGAGGAACTAGTGGCTAGTCAATATTTATAAGTTAAAACTATAAAACAGTATCATGTCACCAAGAGAGGTGCTGAAGAATTAACATTAGAAAAAAAACTAAGACTTCCTGGGCATTTAGCATCGTGGGTACCAATGCATGGCATGTTCAGACCAATGAATACATAGTGCATGTTTTAGTTAGCACATTTGAAATAATTACATGCCCATGAAATTTATCACTTCGATAAAATTTAGGGAAATATAGCCATGGTTTTTTTGGTAAAGAGCGGACATTAACTTGCTATGTTTTTTTTAGTAAAAAATAGGCATAATCACATAATATTGATGGTTATTGCCTCAAACAAAATTTTCACTTACAATGTAATAATGACTCTAAATTTTAGAACTACATCCTTATTTAAGTACACCTTCTCATGCTGTTTCAAACCTAACAATCAAATCTAATAACTTGAATAAATACAAAATCCAGCATAGTACTCGAGAAAGCTTAGATACCCTTTAAACTAATGGATACATCCTTCAGGTAACATGGCTAGAAAATTCTAAACATTTCACAGAAAATAAAGAGGAATGATTATAGACTGCTAAATAATCTGGTGCAAATCCAGATTCCGATGCCCACTATCAGGTGTTAGCAATGAATGGAGAGCACATGTGCGGTCAGGAAAAGCAGTTTGTACTAACACATGAATTCGATTCAAGGAAGGATCCATTGTTCCCTCGACCATTTCTGTTCAAACCACATCTCCATCCATGGCTGCAATGAACACCAACCAAAGAGTGAAGCCAAGTGATTGGAACCAAATCGAGACCAACCTTTAGGATGTGATCAAGCCATCCAGAACAGTACATGCTTTTTGTTGGATTCAAATGCACTAGCACCATTGATGGAAAGAGATTAGGCGAGGAAGAAGTATATTACCAGAAAATCAGGTGTCTTTTATGAAACGTCTTCATGAGAGTCAGTTCCCCATGCCTGAGCCCACACAGCCACATATCTGCAAACATGAGTAAATTCTAATAAGCAGATACATAATTAAATGCGAAGATCAAATGAACATGGTAGTTTAATAGACTAATGAAACAAAGAAAGCAGGAATGAACAGCCAATAAATCATATGATGCTAGATGCAGATCTTTCATCTTCATGTTACTTAGTCAACCAAAATACTATTATTAGTGTTAAACTTCTTTTTGCAACTTCTGAACTGAATAACTTTTTTGCAACCTGTGACCTGAATAACGTAATCTATAGCTAATTAAACTCATTTTTTAAATCAAGTTAAGCCACCAAACATATAGCTAATGATGCATCATTAGTTGACCATAAGGGACGAAACTAGATCGAGTTTGATCCTGCAAATTATTAGAATGGCACTAAAATTATGCAGTATGCATATATAAAAAACTGTGAGTTTAAGCATAACTAAAAACAAGCCTGAAGAAACAAATAAAAATTAGAACTGGTGGAGGGACTGCTATAGTTGGACCAGAGAAATAAGTTTAGGGGGGGGGGAGTATCTAGTAAGTACTTACAAGTTATACTATAAAACAGTAACAGTATCATGTCGCCAAGAGAGGCGCTGATCAACTAACATTAAAAACCAGCAAAACTAATACTTGCTGGGCATTTAGCAACGTGGCTACCAGTGCATGTATGTTCAGACCAAATTTAGCGGGCACATCTAAAATAATGGCATGCTTATGAAATTCAGGGGTGTGTAGCCACTAAGCTATAACCACGGTTTTTTAAAAAGAGCATACACTAACTTGATGTGCTTTTGTTAGTAAATAACAGGTATAATCATAGAGTATTGAACATATATTCCCAGTAAAGTCATCTCAAAATAAAGCTTCAAAAGGATATGACATTTATTCATCGGAAGGTGCAAAAGTATTCTCTAGGATGAAAATCTAAAAGGCTGAGGTGTCCAAATTACGTTAATCCCATCCCATATATCCTGGACCAAATAAAATGTCAGATAATGGGGACATTAATATGTGGTAAGTTTTCTACAGTACATATGAGAATGGCCCTCCTGCATAAAGCAGGGTTTCCATTATTCAAGTACTTAAAAAATCATGCTAGCTGTCTTACAAAACGTTAAAGATTAGAAATAATTCCAATAATAGATTGCAAAGTGTATGGCCATCGAGAACTAACCTAATTAGTTCACCAGAGTAGATTTATAAGGTAGATGATTGCAAAGTAAAGCATATATATGAGCTCTAATTTTGGTCAGTTTATTAGATTTATTGGGCCACTCAAAATACCCCAAAATATCATATTAATGGCATGGTTAGCAAAATTACATAGTTGAGAAATTTTTCCAATTATAATATAGAAAACCAGCTTTGCAACATGATGAGGAAAATTACTTGGTTTACCATACCAGGATTAGCAAAGTCCATATGTTTCTAAACCGCATGCTTAAAAAAGAAAATAAATTAGCCCACGTGACGGCAGTGCTTTTCCTCACCATGGAGACAAAAAGAAATTAGCCCATGTGATGGCAGTGCTTTTGCTAACCTTGAAAAAAATTTAAAAAGATTCGAACATTGAGTTCTAGTGTGGTAGCTTCACAGGCTAAATATAAGTTATTTTACAGAAGAAACCTTTGAGTGAAGAGGCTAATCAACAAACAAAATATAACAGAATGATGGGATGCTATCCATACTTATATTGAAATTACTTTAATTTCAAATTTCGAAAGGTAATCACCATTATACCCACATGTTAGAAAATGTTAGTTGATCTATTTGTCCTACCAGTACATGCTATGGTTGAAAACAAATAGAGTAGAATGCCATAAGGTTCCAACCTGCTTATAATTGATGCATGTGTACAGAAAGTTTCTTCTTATTTATCGTATGTTATACATAATTTATTTATTTACATGAATGAATTATTAGGTATACATGAAAAACCGGATTCAGAACAACATATCTGCAGAGCACACTAGAGCATGGTTCCTTGCAGCCAGAAAAATAGTAGATTAATAGATAGGTGAACTAGTATATATGTAAGATAATAACTTAATTGTATAAGGAAATAAACGTACTTAGTTTTTAGAAGAAAATGAGGCACTTGAACTAACTGGGCTTACCTATAGTTCTAGATCAGCACACTGTAACCAAATACATAAATGCTAAATACTGAATCTGGGAGAAACTGAATCTAGGAGAAGTGAAAACAATATCACTGCATCTTAAAACAAAGGTAAAGAACATACAGGCAACGAAGGGGAGTGGGGGAAGAGGGCAGTTAAGGGGGCAGTTAAGGTATACAAGGGGAGGAAGCCATGCCGGAGTGGGGGAAGAACATACCCGCTGAGCAAACCCTAGCCTCCCGCGCCACCGTGGGGAAGGCCGGGCGAGGCCGCGGCGCCGCGGGGAGGAAGCCCGCTGAGCAAACCCTAGCCTCGGAGCTGCTATTGCGATAGGAAGAGGAAGGGGGAGAATGCGATGGAGACCGGGACGGACGGGCTAAGACGAGAGAAGTCTGGAATGAAGGAAAGCAGGCCGTGGAGACTGGAGAGGATGGGAAAGGAAGCAGATTCCAGGAATGCATGAGAGGGGAATGGGTGGGTTGACCAAGCACGAATCGCAGAGCAAAAACGGACGGTGTAGATAAGGCATGCCGGCGCAGGTGGTTGCTGTAACGCCCTGAAAATTAGGGCCCGAAATTTTCGTTCAACAGTCCTTAACCCGTGAGCTAAGCACCGTAATCTAACACGAAGCCGCACGACAAAACCCGGAGAATTTTTGTTAAAGCCCTAACTCACTTCCGCGCGACGTGAACCAAACGCGATTAACATGGCGTACAGGCCAAACCACGTACACAACCCCGGCATCGTCTTCGCCAACATGTCCCTCACTTGTTCCCCCCCGAAATCTTCCAAATTCAACCCCTCGAAAATCCATACACAAATTCAAAATCCAAATACCCAAAAATTCAAATCAAAATCAAAAGAAAGAGAGAAACCCTTCCCCCCCCCTCTCCTTCC